>QVNZ01021145.1:0-18350 GCA_014825645.1 Pseudomyrmex dendroicus
TTTGTAAGAAAAATTTATCGAAGAAAGTTAATTTTGTTTTTAATATTTTACAATATGCTGTTATATCTTATCTATTATCACACGTTTTCTACCTGGACAATTTGTAGCAAGCTTAACGCGCGCGCACTATCGGATAGGCGAGAAAGAGGAAGAGAGCGGATGAGAAGGGGTGAAGTGATCCGAAGGTGGGGACGTTGCACGGTGGTTGGCGAAAGGGGTAGAGGCGGCTCGACCGCACGGGGGCTGCGTGCTGAATTCATTCCGCTGGACAAGGTTGCCCCACACCCACCACCGCCGAGCCACGTCGGCCTCATCCCTTGGGATAAATTGGCCGAACCCGCGTGTTTGCGGATAACATCGCCGCGATATACGTTTCGCCTATGGCCGCCCGTCGTATACGAACCTAAACCGTCCGCGGTGCCCTTTTTGCGACGTGTCTCGAACTCCCGGAAATTGGCAACGAAAACTGTTGTTCGTTTTTCTGACTTTTTTCATTTGCACATATTCTCTACGAAGCACGTACGATAAACCAAGCGAACGAGCCAATTTACGATAGGTACTCGAAAAACGTAAAGCAAAAACAAAACAAAACAAAAACAAAAACGGACTCGAGTCGGTAAATTTTATAGGGGGAAAACTTACGGTTCGATTAGCATAAAACAAATGTGTTCGCCATATTATCGCGTAAATTCACTATATCGTAAATACTGTTTGCGAGACCGATTGTTCCTGGTTGCAAGCCTTCGACATGTACGTATATATAATAATCTATCGCCGATGAATATGCAACAGTTTGTGCTGCAGAGGGCGTGAGGCGATAGGGTGCCGGAGAGCGGGTGAAGTAAACGACAGGGGGTGTCGATGTCGAGGGAGAGAGGGAAAGGGAGAGATCGTCAGTAGGCATGCCAATTACTCTCTCGGTAATTAAATCAACACCGGAGCTAATCAACGTTACCCCTGGCATATATCTCCATTCCCCGTGGATGCTTCGCCGGAATAAATAAATTCGACGATTATTCGATATTCAAATATAACGATATCACTCACAAGAAAATCTTATTAACGTAGCAAATAATTTAATAACATCAAGTTTTTTTTTTCTTCAAGTAAAATGAAGCAGCAATCATTAGACTGTTTTTGCATTTTGTAATCCTTTCGTTATACACTAGCTTCGTTCACACGCGGTTACGTGATTTGTAACTGAATGTCGTACGGCGATCATTGTATTCTGTGAGTCAGATGTAGGCATACCTACGTCTCATCGGGGCGCTGCGTGCTCATTATATTTTATTAACGGACGCGTCTGGCATCGCGATAGATTCGCTTCCGTGAGTCGCGCGCGCGTACGTTTCTTAGAAATGCACGACGGGTGCATCGGTTCGACATACGGCTGTTCGATCGGTGCGCCGTTCGATCGAAAACCCTCATTACGTATATTTCCACGAACCCGCTTCTTTGCTCCGACAGCTGCAACTGTCACCGTAATCGCGCGTAATAAACTTTTTGTGTTCGCGTTTTCTCAGTTTTATTTTTCTCTAAAGAAACTGTGTTTCGGTAATTCACAAAACACATTGATTTTTTTCAACATATCTAGAAAATTAATATAAATTCAAATAAAATTAGAAAATTAATCCGCTGAATATTTGAAACGTTACGAGAGAATTATTAATAGCACGTTTGCGGAGGACAACGCTAATAATTGAGTTCTGCGCCTGGTTCGCGAATAAAAGCTGTTAGCAGGGATCGCCGGTAACGTTATATAGTGGCCGGTATTTGCGGGTTTGGCCTCCGTGTATTTATCTCGTGGTATCTCTCGGTTTAATAACGCCAGGCAATCAGGAGGTATACTCCGTCCGTCCGTTACGTGCATTCGTACGACGGGGTCTCTCGTCGGCTCTCGCTCGCCACTCCATGCCGATAAATAATAACCATTTGTATCGGATTCTAATTACTCGCTCTAAACAAACAAATAAACGGCGGGAGATGAGACGTGCCGTGAGAGAGGAGGTGGGCTTAATGTTATGGTGGCTGCGGGCTGATTTAAGGAGTGTGGGACCGCCCACCTCGAAGATGTATCTTCGAGTCGAGTATCGGTCCACCTGTTATGAGTGTTTCAACGCCACTGTACGTCCTTCTTCGTTTTTTTTTTCTTCTTGTCATTTTATTTTGTTTTCATCACTCGTCGTGTATATCCTCACGTCAGTCGAGAAAAATTTCAATGCCGCGCGTGCGCGCGCGAATCTGCTGTCGAGGACGTCAAGAACGATCGTCGATACGACAGCTCGGAAATCAACGGCGGTTGAGAAATAATTCGCTCACGCACCGCCGAGCAAAGTATCCCGTGTGCGAGTCCGTCCATTTGCAGCCGATAAATTACGAATATCGCCCTGAGGACTGCTCTTTAAGTGGCGCGTATCCCTTCGTCGGGGGCAGGGTGGGCGAACGTGGGAAGGAATTCGCTTTCAGAGACGACTTCCACGGAGCGATCCTTTCTCGCGATGACGTCCATGATCGATAAGAGGCAGCGCGAGAGGAGAAACGCGTTTTCGCTTAAAAGGTCCTCAAAAAAGGCCGACGGTAGTTCGTTACCGGTGGGCTATTAGCGGGCGTAACGCACGTCGTAGGAGCGTCGAAGGACTAAGTAAACCCGGACTAACAAGGAGGCGTATCCACCGGCCACGAATGATCTACCGATCCGAGTTGGCATTATTCCGCTCTCTCACTCTTCACCCCCTTCGTCTCTCGCTGTCTCTTCTCCGTCCGACTCCTCGTCCCCTTTCTCTTTTTCCCTCCTGCGTATATCCACGAAAGATCCTGCCTACCTATAGGCGAATATATCTACCTGCGCCTCCTACCTACGCCCCCGAATATTAACACTCTGATTTATGCGCGTAATTATCTCTAGTTATTTTCTTAGTTTAGCTCCGGCGTATCCTCTTCGTAGCTTGTCTTCGTAGCTGCCGGTGCTGCTGATGCACAACAAATTAACCGTTCCTTCTTCCGCCTCCCTTTACTCCCCGCGTTTCGCGATTCCTTCTTTTCCCCTTCCCCTCTCCCTTTTTCATCTCTCATTCTCACCGTACTTTCTCAGGTATTTATAGGGATCTCGTTTAATTTTGTAATTGCATTCTTATTATTCGACATATTTCCCTCGCTAACCGACGCGCTCGGTCAAACCAGCTCGTTTGGAGGATGGGAGAAAGCGGTTGCGCCGTCATCCGCAACGCGGATTCGACTCGCGGAGATCATTTATTCTCGCGGCGACTCACCAAACGACCTGTCCCGCCTCTCTATGGGTCGTGTGTGCTTTGAAGTGTAGAATGTACACGCCTGAGATATATTCCCGTTCGCTTGTTTAATGGTTACTATTAAATTTATCTCGCGTGTGTCAAAGATGGCTTTGAGATGATTAAGGATCATTAGACGATACTGAAACATTATACACCTCCGGCGAGAGATCTTCCGTCGTGAATACATTTCGGACTTATCAGATCGTAACATCAAAATGTTTTCTTTGTTGCATTAGCGTTACATTTAACGCGCGATGCGAATCAAAGTGAATTTACGATTTCGATAATTGAATCTTGTTTGAGAAAGAGAGAGAAAGAGAAAAAGAGAGAGAGAAAGAAATGTAGAATCGCATTAAAATATTGCAGCGCGCGTTAAGTCACAACCGCAAAAATGAAGTCTCTTCTCGATCCACGCAGGTAAAAAGTCAAGCGGTAGCTTGCTCGCGATGTTTCAGCTGAGAATAGATTTTTATGGAGGACGCAGTCGAGAGGTGTCGAGGATCAGGGCGCCAGGACGTCGTCATCTCGATATGGGATCGTCTTGCGAACGTTAGTACCTTTTTTTTTACGAGTCTGCTTCCTTTCTCTCTCTCTAACTCTCTCTCCCTCTCTCTCTCTCTCTCTTTCTCTCTCTTTCTTTCTTTCTTTAGTCGCTCCCTTTTTGATTTACTGTGTGACTCCCCCTTTGAAGTTTCAATTTTCATCCCATTGTACAGATGAACTGATTCGTTTGTTTGCTATTCTGAAGCTACTTGATTTTTTTTCATGGTCCCTCATAATCTCTTTCAAAAAAGAAGTAAAAAAAGAAGCCGACAAACAACCGCAACAGCCTGATAAAATCGCAGTTTTTCCGAAAATTTACGACGAAAGCTTATCGGAATGTGACGTAGTTGATCATAATTTTCTTTTTGCACAAAAATCACGCTTTTTTTTTTTTTTTTTTGTCACTTATAAGATCTATCTCCCGTCATCGCACTAGTCGCGCTCCGACATTTCGATAAGAAATGCAAACCCGTTCAGGCCGATGAATTAGCGCGGATTGATACAGCCGATACGCCATATTAATACCGCTCGTTCTGCCAATGAGAAGACGATCGCATGATCACGCGCGGATTCTCCTCGGCTCTAGCAAACCGATGGGATCAGGGAATCGGGACGAAAGAGAGAGAGAGAGAGAGAGAGAAAGAAAAAGAGGTACGTATATATAAGCCGACACGCGATAAGCGAGTCTAATTTAAATATTTCTCGAATAATCCTGGCGCCTTTCCGCTCGCCTCGCTCGCGCGCGAATAATGTCTGGTATACATCGTGACAGGAATGTCCCGTACCACGTGATTAATGTCGTAGTACAGGTGTACCGATACATTGTAACGCGTATACTCGTGTCGGCGGCCCCGGCACGCACGGCCAGGGTGGTGCGATCCGCATTCGCGCATAATTTTGCCGCGCCTTGAGCGAGGTTCCGAGAAATTATGCGCGTAATAACGAGGAACGACGAAACGTCGGCCGACGGTATATCTACCCGCGAAATCGTTCGTGACGTGCGCTCGTCGATCGTGCCCCGGTGCCTGGTGGTGCCCGGCCGCGTCCAAAGAAGCGAAGAAGACGAGGAGAAAAGAAAAAAGTACGCGCGTCGTCGTGTGTGCAGGACGGGGGGGATGCCGCGCTTCTTTCACGTTTAATACATCCGCACTCCCCTCGCTGCGTCAACTCCCCGGCTGTCCTGCTTGTTCGCACTGTGCGCCGCTAATTAGCTTCAAGACCGATGGCTATCTGTCCAGCCACATGTCCTTAAAGTGGCGAGCCCAAACATCCGGTACGTCTTTTCCGTTCGGAATTCGAGTCCGTCCACGGATTCTTCACGGCAACAACGACGACGACGACGACGACGACGACGACGACAACTTATCGCGCTGCGCTTCTTTTTACCCGGGTTTATTACCGAAGAATATGCGTTAACTTTACAGTAATTGGTACCGTATATCTCGATGAGTTATGAGACTTCTGGGTTGATCGGACAATTGGTTTTTTTTATTTCCATGGATATATACTGTATGACTATTGTATTGCTATAAATTGTTTTTTTGTACTTTGAGATCGCAGATATTGAAGAACGAAAGAGGAAAAAAAATGTTTATTCAACGCTTTCATTCATTATGTATTTGGTAGCGTTTTATGGGAGCTACAAACAGGTGTAATCCAATAAACAAACTCTTTAGTTGCATTACAGTACAAAGAATGTCTATCTGATACACGTTGGTGTAATGACACGGGTTTAATGCAGCATGTATGATTAATGGTGTACTATATATATATATATATGAGTAGTGTGCATTTAAAGGAGCGTATATACGTATAATTAAACAGCATTTATACGTGTAAGCGTTTTATCGCTACATACATCACAGGTGCATTGCGAGAATATAAACACGCTCTCCGCGACTTTGATTTTGTTACGGGCTCGTACATCATCGTTGAGAGTAGTGCATGGCGATCGAAACGCGGGAATCATTAGCCGTCGGATTCGCTGCTGGCACCTCATTGAATTTGGAGCCTTGCCTAGAATTAATCTGCATGAAATCGGCGGCCTGTAATGGCGCCGCGCCACTTTCGAATCGACCGCGTTGTACATGACGGAAGGGATCATAGCAATACCGAAATACACACCGGGCGTATACACACACACACACACACACACAATAGTTTTTGCTGTCTCTTTTACTGTCAGACCTACAGGGTCATCTGCTTCCTTCTTTCTCTTTCTCTTCGTCTTGAATTTGTAAAGAGCCCGGGTGTTGCTAGAGGCAGACAACCCGCATATAATGACAGTCGCTAAGAGAGGTGCCCCTGGCGTTCCTATAAACGCGCAATACACGCGCGCGCGCGTTGTTTGTATGAGAACCTGCTCTAAACGTGTCGGATGGATCGCGTGTCGATCTACGTCGAGATATTTGTTACTTTACAGTTGTATCACGTTTTGCGCGTGGAAACAAAGCCATTGTTTGTAGTTCGTACACGCTACGCCCGTACTTTGAGCCGACCAGCCACGCCGCAAACTGGCGTTCACTGGCGATCGAGGATGCGGAGCGCGCCCTGTCGAAAGCTGTCGATCTCTCTTCTCTTCCGACCTCGTCCTGTCGAATCCACCATTTTGACGAACGCGCTCGGGTTTACAGCTCTTGTTGCATGTGGCGTGTTGCATGAACATCCAGAATTTTTTTCTCAAGATTCTCGACGAGAAAGCATATTTTGCCAACAGCAAATGTAGTTCTTTGTAAGAGTCTGGCGTTTTGTTTTTTTTTTCTTTACTTGCGGATTTTTCGAGAGAATTCAGTCTGTGGAATACCACGTCGCGAATTTGCGAAGCTTTATATATCTTCCTACGCGCTTAGTTCCTTTTTTTTTTTTTTGCCTTCTTTTATTACGTCGTTTTTTCCGCAACGGTGGGCCGCTTTCTGCGCCGTGTATGGGGGAGTTAGCGGCGGCACGATCTGATGAATTCGTGAGACGTCGTTGATATTTCAGTGTCAGAGTCGGCGGTTTTTGTCATTTGTAGCGACGGGCTTCGGGAACGCCGCGTACACCGCCGGTACGTCTCGCTAAGCTAAATCGAGTTTAGACTCTAATTACGCGACGACGCGCTCGCGCCACAGAGCGAGATCGTCGCGTAGATGTAAAAATTATGAACGGATGAATAATCATGTTCCTTATTTTTAATTCAAGTTTGTTGACTTTATTTACTGGAACGTAAGATATTTGTAATTTTAGCAGAAAAATTACACACTCGCACATAGTTCGCTTATAAATTTATTTGAGAAAACGTGCGTGTACCACCGAGGATACACTGTGTGCATACGAGGAGGGGAGCGTGAGCAGCGCGTATCGTGTCACGCCGCACAGATAAGGATCCAGGTTTCGTTTTAATGCGACTACGAATGCTCGTTAACGACCGTGCTCGTGGTTCGTCGCCTCAGCTATTATATTCACATGTACATATATACGTGCACGCACATATATATATATATATATATGTATGTATATATATATGTACGTGTTGGGATGTTCGCACCGAGTCGACAGCTTCGCAAACCGACTCCTCCCACACAGACCGGACACTTCCTTCGGGATCACTGTTATGAAAGCGAACCCTCGAATTAAACGGCACCCTCTTAATCTTCTCTCGTTTGTTTCTACTTCTACCTGCGTTATCTTTCAGCTTGGCGTTTAACGACGCCGTTGATTGCCCGATCTGCTTGATATTCAGCGTCACGGGTAAACAAGTCTATCTACTTGCTCGTGTGTCCAGTTTCGAATGTTTTTTTTGTTTCTGTTTTTGTTGAATAAATCTCGGATTCTATACATGTTTATTTATTTTTTTCTACTAGACAATTATTTCATGCTAGTTTAAATGTTTACACATTAATTCAACTAGAAATACAACATATCTATTTTATCGTGTACTACTTTAAGATAATATATTACTTTATTTAAAATCGATAAAAGATCGGAAAAAAACAAGTGGATAAACTATGAATGATTTAAAATAATAATATATTAATTAGAGTCGCGCAGCAGGTTCCTCCAGCGAGTTCTAATTGCTCTACGCGCTATCTTTGAGAGAGGGGGGAATCAGGAACAAATAATCCGCTCACGTTTGTTTCTCTCTTTCTCTCTCTTGAAGAGATACAGAAAAACGCGACCTAAGCGGGCTTGGCCGCGAAGATTAGCCGATCGCTATCGCCTCGGTTGTCTTACCTTAACGAGCTGGCTATAGCCCTAACCTGTCCCGAACCATTTCTCCCGTTTTGCTTCGGCCCGACTCTCCCTCTTCCGCTTCTCAGGCTTTCGAAGGGAAGACGATCGCACAGGTATACGAACATACAGGATTTCACGCTAGACTAATGAATCCATTCTCTTTCTGTGTCATCGTGAGCGGATTTACGGATGAAGAATAATACCGCGATGTGATAATATATCAAGTATATATTACAATATAATATTGTGTCAAGTCTAGGCAAATTAATGATTAAATATTTTAACGGTGTGAAGCATGTCTGTGCAACTTGAAGTAATGTTTTTTCCGACGTTTCTGCACAAATAGCTAAAAAAATTTGAGAATATTTTACATGTTACCCGTAGTTTAAGTAATCGTTTTTTTTTTTGTGCGAAAGTAAACGACGATAAGTTTTGGATATTTTCCATCGTAAAACTTCATAAATTTTTACACAACGGACGCGCGGAGCACTTCTGCTTTCGGTAAATCACATTTTATATAAAAATATATGCCAACGTTAATGAGAGAGAATTTTCAAAAGCGTCGCCGCCAGGACCGCGAAAACATTCCGCAAACTGCGCGCAACAGTTCCTACGGGAAATTTACTGCTAATATTTTTTAGCTTCACGGACGCGCATTAGAGTTAAAATACTTGGAATATATAGCTTTGGCGCCATCCGAGAACCGCATGGCCATCGTTAAACGATCGTTAAGACGAGATCGTATCACTTTTTGAACCTTTCTCTCTGACGGCGCGTCTCGCAGGTTCCGATTTCACGAAATTTTCTTTCATCGATTTACGCAAAATGTCAAATGCTGGCGCCTAGGAAAATTATAGCTTTGTTTTTCTAGACCACGTGCCTCTCATTTTCCGAGAAAAACGCAGTGCCATAAATTTCCTTCTTTTTGTATCCTATATGATATATACAATATATATATATATACAATATATATCTAGTGCGGTTAATTATATATGATGCGTCGCGAAAAAGGATCGGCCAATATCGTTTAAGAAAAGCCGAAACGCATCTCAAGGGGTGGATAAATAGTGATTAATTAATACGGTTGCGTTACGTATTCCACCGTTTGTGGTCACGAGGGAGAAATGGTGACCATTGCGATGCGCAAGGTCGTTACTCCCCGTAACGAATTGTTCATTTAATTTTGCTGAACATTTTCGGCGCCGCGGTGGGGCTCCGGTTGTAACCCCCGGACAGCACGTTCCAATAAATCGAGAATGAAGCGGAAAGGGAAAATAGAAAAAAAATGCATTCGAGTTCCTTTCGCGAGGGAAACATTATTCGGCATGAAAACAGAAAAGGGACGGGCGGTTTCAGTCAAGTGGATTATAGTTTTATGCTTTTTCTGGGTGTTATCTAGTTTTCACAGTTTTACGACGACATAGAAAAAAATATAAATCCGTTGCGGAGAGTGACGTTTATTACGTCTATTAAAAAAAAAAAAAAAACAAAAAAAAACTACAACAAAAAATAAGAACAGCGGTAGTATACAATTTTGATATAGATTTAACGCGGCGTGAGCGAGTATAAGATATTTTTAATTGCTGCGGAAATGCTTCAGGAGAGGGGAACGCTAAAATATTTGTAATGGAACTTTCGCGTCAAATTAATCGAAAGCCTTCGTTCTTCGGCGAGTAAACGGCTCGCTTTTAAATCTGCGAATCGATCAGTCTGCGCGCGATATTTTTCATCGGAAATATTTTAACGAGAGCAATGTCATGCCTGGAATTATATCTGTTTGCCGGGGCGCCTCTGTATTGGATTTTGGGGGAGTTACGAAAAATATCAATTAAACATAAAAGCGCCGTGCCGTGTCATCCGATAATGGTGGAGATCGGTTGCCCCGGGGGCGTGGAGTAATTGGGATAAAGGCGGGGGCGGCAGGGAGAAAGGGATTTCGGAGAAAACAATGCTGCAAATAATACAAAGCAAATTGCAGGCACGACTTATCGTATCTACCGTATGGATAATTGGCGCGCGTGTCGAACGAACGACCTCCTGTGCAATTTTGAATCGACCACGATATTTGCCCCGCGTATAATGAAGGTTTGCTATTTATTAAACTTACATTGTCGGTCTCCGCAAACCGCAATTAATTGTATTAAAAGAAAAAAAAAGTATCGTTCCTGATCGGAGGCGTTTCACGAATGTAAAATTAACCTGCCCGTAATCGGTTTATTTGCGAAGACTTTCCAATTTTCTCAAGACAGTTTGATGGAAGACGCAATATGCACAATATACCGAGTCCTTCAACACCTATGATCCCTCATTGCCAACTGATGCAGTTACAATGATGCGTCCTTCAGGAGCAAATACATAACTTTTCTTCCGTAAACTCCTCTCAATCACTTCGACGCGCTCGCCAACCCTCGCGTTCATTTGTTTGGCCGCTGATTCGTTCGCCCTCGGGGGGGTTTCACGGATTCAAAGACGAAGACACGCGGCGCTGAGAAGAGAAGCTCGGGGATCGGAGGAGGAGCGCAGCTGGAACCGAACAGTTCTACTCAGCCCGTGATTCCAGCAGGTTCATTAGCGCTCCTGTCCTTTGATTAATGGCCGCCCGAGGATATCATTCGCCACCGGTTTTCTTACAGATCATTTCACCGTCACCTATCTAGATGGTCGTTAAGATGATCTTCCTACGATCCTTCGCTGCGGCAACGAGACAACTCGCGTATGAAATCGCACCCGTCACGACGTTTCCCATTACGGGCTTACGCCGACTTATCACCTGACGAGTTTCAACCGTCGACGCTATCGTCGCTTGTCATCGCGTTACTTTAACCTAGCGATTTTAATATCGATTTGACCACAAACGTTTACCTTAAGCGGCGCCGTACTAATTTCGCGGGAGTGCCCGGTGTAATTGCGGTAATTTAACATTTCGATACGACGTGTGACATATACGGGTATGATGACTCGAAGTTATCTTGATGTTACGCAAAATATTCTCTCTTGGTAGAAATTGACTTGGAAAAAAAAAAAATTGTTTTTCTGAAAGAAGATTGAAAACATTGAACCAAACAGGTGTTTTTAAATATGTTTATGACGACGAATTCGATACATTCGACGAATTAGGTAAAGGATAAAATTTGTCTTCTCTCTCAAATATCTCCTAAACTGTTTCCTATTTGCACCACGTTAGCGCAGAGTTGTAATCGTGAAGTTTTCGTCGTTTGTGACATTTGTGCGAACTTCTGTTGCACGTCGAATGTTCCACGTTCTTTGACACCGGCTGTGTGACGCATTTCTATAGGAAGTTATTGATTATTCCTCACGGTCTGCGGAATTATTTATGAGATCTTTCTGGAAAGTAGTCTGTTCTCTGCGCCGCGGTGGAAGCGGTCGATATAAAAAGCGGTCGTCGAATCAATCTGAGCAGGGCAGTCGCACCGCGATATCGCGCAGAAATATTTTTTGTCTCCGTGAATCCGGCGTTCGTTCGGACAACGCGCGACGAACGAGGTTAATTCATTCATCCGGTGAGACAATGCCGGATCGGTTACATCGTGACTTGGCCGTTTATTAATGATCCGCCGGGAGATGTTATTTCTCACTAATGGCTCTTTTGGATTTCAGTTTCCTCAGGGTCGGCTTTTCGGATTTCACATTTTGTGTCCGGACGCACTGCGAAATTCGCTCGGGAAGTACACGTCGCGATACGATGTGAATAAATATTTAATTTTAACGCGATAACGCGATATTTCCGGTCTCGATTTCATAAGTCGCTAAAAGCGTTCGTAAACAACGTCGAGTTCTTCTTTGGTTGCGATTTTCAAAAAGACCGGCCCTGGCCGATTCGCGTCGCGGACACAAAGTTGCAGCGGCAAAGACGCTCACGACTTGTGCCGGCCGAGGAAAAGGGGCGCAAAGAGGAAGGACGAGGATAAAAGAGTTAAGAATGGCGCCCACGCGTTATGCTAACACTCGCGCCGCCGACACGGACTGGGTGGTCTCGCTCCGCTCCACCTACTCACCCCTCAGTTCCTCTCGCGGTCCACACCTTCGTCGCCTGGATGAGCATACAAATACGACTAATTTCATCGATCGGAAACCTCCGAATGATCCTAACGACCAATAATCGGCCGATGTCAAAGACGAAACCGTCTTTTCGAGCCGAATATCGCGCACGGATACAAAGCGTGATTCTCTTTTTTCTTTTTTTTTTTTTCAAGCGCTCTTTAACTTTGTAATCCGCCTCCCCTTCCTCGACGGGCGCTCACCGAGGGGACTGTTTTTTCGAGTCCCGACCGGATGTGGCCCACGAAAGTAATCGCATTATGTGAACAATCGGACATTTGTTTGCTAATCTGCGACTGCTGCTTTAATCTCTGCTCGCTTTTGTTGGCGATACGAAGAAAGTAGAATGAGTGAAAAGTAAAAAGTACCGATGGTGATTAATCGAAATTGATATGTATAATTTAGATATTTAAAAAATATTTTGTAAATAGTAAATATTCTCCCGCACAACAAATCGTTTGCTGTAAAAATCGCACAAAAAACCGAGTTTAGCTCTGCATTTTGTCAAACAATTGCAACCTCACAGCGTTTCGAGAAACCATCGCTGTTTGAGAAGAACGGTGAATTGAAGTGTGTTTTTCGGCAACGTTAAAGGGATCGCGATGAGGAGAAGAAACGAGAGAGGCGGAGGTGTGAATGAGGCTTGCTTGTAGCGACGCCTCCACTCGCGGCGCTCCCGTTGTGTCAACACCTTGAACGAAGATTCCCACCACCACCCCAACTGTCGGAGTCGGCTCTCCCGCCGCTCCCTTTGCCACACCTCTCCCTGAAGATCCACGCTTCTGAATTCATTCGGATGATAAACATCTTGGCCGCTCCTTGTATAATTCGTTGCGGGGAGGCGCTTATTCATACTCCGAATGAGTCGCGACGGTGTGAATGATTGAGGGAAGATAGGATGAAATGATCCATCATTCTAAAATCGATATTATATGTTTCTACTTTCTGTAGTTTTATTATTATTTTATAGAGGAAAGTAAAAATATATAGTAATCGTTAGTTTGAATTTAATAAGCGAAATTAGAAAAAACTTATTAACAAAGAATTTTTCGGTGATGAGAGCCATGAGATATGCTAGATTATACCTGCACAAAATATAACTTTTGAACGTGTAAATTATTACATATAATTATTACATATAATTATTACATATAATTCGAACTGAATTCAATTCGGAAATTTATATTGGATGCTTTGCATCACGTATATATGAATTACTCATTTATCTTCTTTACTCAATTACTCACTTAACTTCTGTGAAATTTAAAAACTTTATTGCAAAAAGGACACCTCGGCCAGAAATTGAATCCGGATTTCCCGCTTTCCGTACAGATGCCAAGGCATCGAATAATTCTTTGCTAGTTTGATATTAAGCTTAAAATTTATAATTTGTTAAAATTACTTTGAGTTTTTAATGTAAATGCGTGAAACTTTGTACATCAGTTTTAGTTTGTTTGAAATTATTTTTAAAATCGTGATCACAGAACTGCTCGATTGTTGCAACATTGGGTTGCGTGAATCGTTCGTGGCTCATTCGATATAATAGTTAAACTTCATGGTTGCCTAAGAATCCCCCCGAGTCTCGAATGTCTCGCGGAGGCACTAAGTGGAAATTGTTGTCAAAAAACGGCGGACTCGAGCTGTGTGTATACCGGCTCGACAGTTCCGACTGGTGGGTCATATATTTCGAAACCTGCAGCGAAGAACGCGCACGTGGGCGCGAGGAACGAAGAACGGGAAGATACTTCTTTCGCGTCACCAATTTACTTGTACCCGCTGTTCACGTCGTTCAAATTGCAAGGAGGGACACAATTTGCGCGCCTGTCTCCGCGTTGATCTTTTCCTCGAGCAAAATCAATCTTAATTGATATAATTAATTTGTTACAAAAGAATTGTGGCTTAAAGAGATATCGTCGCTATCTTTGTCTTTAATAGTTTCATATTAACTGTTTTGCGCTTCGAATAAACTGTCACGTGAGCTTTAGCTTGACGAACACCAGACGTCTCTCGAATACGACAGCGCGGTTACAACTTCTTTTTCGTCCCGGCAATAAAGCCGTATTAATTGTTCTTGCGACGTTCGCGTCGCGCTTGAACGCGCCCGGCAATATAACTTTAACAACTCTTCCTGCGAGCTGTGGAACGCGAGGGTGGAAGGATGGCGCGGTGCGCGTCGAGGGATGGGATAAGGCGAACGAGATCTCCGGTGACTTTGTTCGTAACGCGGCGCCAGAATCTCCGGGCCCGAGAACATCGCAAGGAACGTTGGACGTTGTACATCGTCGGACGGACGGTCCATGGGTCCGGATGCGGCGAGGATATACCTCCTCGTATACATCGCGGCGCAACCCAACCCACCCGTTAGACCCTCGTAAAATTTTTTCTCTATCTTTTTGGCTCTCGATCCTCTCCGCGAAGCAAACGGTCTGCTATAGCTTCGACGTCCGAGGATTTAATTTGGGCGACTACGGCGTTCTCGTTTCACGTTCTCTTTTCGCCTCCTCCTCTTTCTCTTTCCTTCTCTCGTGTCTGCTCTTCTCGTTCGGAAAGCCACTACTCTCTTCCCGATCCTTATCCGATGGTTTATCATATCCGCCGTGAAGGATACCGAGGAGGTGCGGGCGCGGTGGGTTCGTTTTATCGAGACGCGTTCGTTCGTAATCGCTCGCCTCCCCGGTCCTCTTGAGAAAGAGAGAGGGATTAATATGATATAATTAATAAAATCGACCGTGACACACACCTGATTATTCGACGAGCGTAAGTTATGGCGTTGCAAGAGTCGGGATGAGAGATTTTAATGGAGGCAAGTGATCTCGATAATCCGAACATCACGATACGGTCTCTTTTGTTGTATATCTCTTGAAGTGTATTTTAACGAGTTTTGCATATTGCTGACTCAAAATGGCAGTAAAGCATCCGTCCGGGTTAGAGGAATGTACCTTATCCACTTCACCTGTATACTCTTATCTCAACGCACAGACGATGTTAATTAAAAATAAAAGAAAGAGAACTACCTTTTCTCGCGCTTATCGTGTCATTTGAGGCGTTTATCTCGTCAACGACTGTCCCCTGGGATGTAAACATTATTGACGCGATAATGAGCCGTACCCGGAGTCAAGCTTTCAGACACTTTCCTTAACAAATAGGGAAGAAACAGCGCGCTCGGGCTCTTGAGCTTATGTCGCACGTGGCGCCGAAAGCATAACGGCGTAAAAAGTTTTTGCTCGTAAACGCTGCGAGAAAAACTGTCGACTTTTACTACACTATGTCTGTTTTACTGTCAAATGTGTTCCGCGCGACACTTCTTCCCGAAGAAGAACTGATCCGAGGAAAAAAAAAATGTGTGTCTGTTGGTCTCGCCGTTTGAGTGATTCTGGCGCGCGACATTTTCAGTCACTATTTTATTAGTCTTCTTGTTATCCCTTCGCTGTTAAAGCTAATTCGAAAGCTATAAACAGTAACACACATTTGAAACTAAAATAGAGTTTCGTAAAATCATAAAATAGAGTCAGTTTGCAAAAATAGAAATTTATATATGTTGCTTTTTCAAATTTTACGTATAATTATAGCTCTGAATAATCACAAACGTAGCACATGTTTTGTAATAATTATATAAAGTAGCTCTTTGCGCGCGCCCGCACACTCACATACATACACAAACTTTCGTTTCCGAAAGGAAGCGGAAAGCTAAGAACTCCATCCTTAGAACTAAGAGAATCTCTTCTCTTCTCTGACTTTCTCGTCCTCTCTTCGTCTCTTCTCTCTCTCGTTCGTCGTGTATATGCTAATGCGAGACGAATGTCTCCTCCTTTGCCTCCCTTTGCGTCCTCTCGCCTTCTAAAGAGTAAGAGAGAAAGAAAGAGAGAGAGAGAGAGAGAGAGATAGACAATATCTTGTGTCTTCTCGTACGTTATGTCGACGACTTAGGAGGATACGTTACCTCGTGGGCGTGTTTGTTCAGCTAAAATCTCCGCAGTGGGCCGTGCAGTTGCACCGGTGCTTCTCTTGATTCTCCCCGTGTCTTCCTCCGCATCTCAACGCGCAATCGATCGCCTATCGACACCGCGATAGACTATTAGCTAAAAAATTATCGCCGTGCGAAGCGAACGATCGTGCACGTCGAATTCGGCCGAAGAGAAAAAGAAGTGCAGTTTTTGATTAATAGCGCGTTAGATCACGATCGGTGTAGAATGCGATATTGCGCGCAAATTTATCGCACGCAGACTTCACGGCCAGGTGTGAGCCATGAAGTAATATAATATCGAACGATGAATGACACGCGCTCTGCTTTTAAATAATTTTTTCTTCTCGCATTAGTTTCAAGTATTCCCGTTGCTACAGTTTAACATGTTGTCGTAAATGATTATCTAAACGACCGTCTAATTCCGTAGTGTGACTTCAGTAGATGCGCGTGTTGCAGGATATTGTCGTCGGTCGCAGACGTCGTAACGGGGGAGGCGGCGTTTGCTTGCGAAAGGAATATTACGCAAGAGGGCAGTAGCAAGAAGCCGTGAGAAGTGCGGAGGTAAACGTCTGAGCTTTCCCCGAGGGGACAACAAACGCGAAAGGGAGGTACAGAGAGAGAGAGAGAGAGAGGCACGGTGATTCCTCTACGCCGAGAATTCGTAACACGTGTAGCCCGGTGGTTTATGGTGATTAGTAGTTTACTGGAGACATTTCCGTTGCCTGAATCGTCCCCGAGTTTCCTTCGACCCGTTCTTACATTAGTTACGCGATTCCGTCTACAGGGCGGGTAACGCCCCCCCTTCCTCGAAATGTCGCCCGAAATGAAGCCGCGAGTCTGCCTCGTAATTTACACCTAACGGAACTACATAGCTCCCGCCAGCCATCGCGGGAGGAAAAGTTTACATTCATAATTTTTCTTCAAGAAGCCGCGCGATAAGCCGTCTTCTTTAAATATTCACACTCGTAAATTATAGTCCTTTGATACGAAACTTTAGATAGGGAAATTTACGGAATATTTCTTAACGACGCATGGCGCGTTAAACATTTTTTCGCTGTCCGAAGTCGTTGCCGCAAATAGAATCTCACTTGCTGTGGAATGGAATAACATATTTTTCGATACTGTAAAAAAAAGAAATAGATTTTATTACATCCGTTTAATGGATAATTTTACTCGCAGTTGACTATAACCGTAAAGAGAATGAGGATTTCGAGAAACTGTGCTGGTCAACTAAATAGTTTCAGGAAGTGAGAATGACGTGGGCGTGCGTCTCCTAATTATTAGCATAACATACAACGTCGTCTCAGGCGACAGTTATATCCGGCATAGAATCTAGCGACTGGTAACATTTACACCGCGCTCTGAATTCCAGTAGGTTAGCACACGGAGCTATCTCGTGTTCTCGAGTGCCTCATCAGCTTGAGGAGCACGAGTGCACGAGTTTGTTTCCGGGAACTGTGTACTAGAAACGCTACATTGCCATTAAAACGTGAAAAGTCTACTTCATGTTCGTACAAGTATCCACTGACGTAACCAAATCAAGTTTCCTCTTCGATGTTTTAACATTCGCCATCTCGCGCGCGGACCGAAGTATTTCTCTTCTGAATGACTTGATCGATGAACTGCTATCTGGTAAATCTCAAGTAGTCACGCGACGCATGTGAAAACGCGTCGCCAACACGTGCTGCACGCATGTTTCCGCAAAGCCGCGTTGCACCGGTCGACTGTGTTTACGAGCCACCGAGGAGGATACGCAACGTTTGGCAGGACTCGCATCGGCGCGCACAAAAGAGATCGCGATGCAAGACACTCGCTGTCAGGTTAAACATTGACCATACCTCGCAATCGTTGACCCCGACCGCGACTTGTTTGGTATTACGTTACTAGTTGCCGCTTATTACATCGTCTCGAAGGATACGTGAGAACACGAATTGTACATAAAGATGTAAGGACATAAGGACCGCGAGCGATGCCGCCAGCTTCTCGTCCTGTCATTTATCTGCCTCGGAGGGAAGTCGAGATAGGGCCGAAGGGGCCGGATCGACGACTGCTTGTGATTGATCGGTAGCAACGCCTCGACGACTGGCTGGCGTCAGCTCACTTCATCTCTTACAACAGGAAATTTGGTACTTCCGCAGGATCCCCAAATGTATCACAAGAGGATTTGAGAGCAGAACACTCATTTAATTACTCGTACCAACTGGGAAGAAATCTCAAGTACGATTCGAATTCGGGACCTCCTCAAGTTCGCAGTCCCAAGCCGCGAGATTGTCGGGGCGATC
>QVNZ01021146.1:0-23155 GCA_014825645.1 Pseudomyrmex dendroicus
AGAGAGAGAGAGAGAGAGAGAGAGAGAGAGAGAAAACTCTTGTCTGTTATTATCGCGCGCACGTTGAACGGTAATTTCGTTATCGTGTAAAGATACGTTCGTATCTACACCGTGCACGCTGTACGACTGGTCGAAAATAAAATAATCTACAATGAAATTTCCGAGCGACAAGAAAGGTCGAGAGCTTCGTGTCTTCTTTCGCGAGTGTTAGAAAAAAAAACCGAATGTAAGAACCGATTGTGTTCAAAGGCATGTGAGGCTTTCAACCTCCGATCTAAAAGTCCTCCACGAGCGAACGCTCGTTCAATGTTGTTCTCGGCGACCGAGAACCTTTTCGAGGAGAGCCATACGAGGGGGGAAGGCAGGAAATGGCGAGGACGTGTAACCGCAAGAAAAAGGGGACGCAAAAACGCGACTCCGGTAGAATGGGAGAGTCCCGCCGCCCCGGTCGTCGAATTAGGGGATTGTATAATCGGCGGAAGTGCGTTTCGTACGCGCGCGCCGGCGCGCGCGATTCTGCAGCTTTTTTTAAATCAACGAGGCCGCTCCCGGGGGCCCGGCATTACGGGCGCTTAAAGTGCGTCATTAGGCGGGTCAGAATTTACGAGAATCTCGCAGGAATTGCCAGTTGCGCGCGGCGACGGCGGCGTCGCGTGATCAAGGATGATGACCGCTCTCGTGTGTGCGCGCACGTCCGGGGGGAGGGTTAACATATATCCTTAACGAGGGGAAGCGCGTCCGTGAAATCTTCCGAAAGCACAAAGAGAAGCGAGACGAGAACGATGGGGGGGAGGGAAGGAGGAGAATCAATTGCGCGCTATTGTAATTTTCATCCGCGCGATATACATGTATATAATCCGGAATACGACGCCGTTACTTGATCGCCTGCGGGAGAAAGCCGGGATAACGGTAAAAACGATCGGACAAAGGATCAACGTTAAATTAGAAGAAGCTCGGAATATAACGTGAGAATTCTTTTCAGATGCGATAATGCTTCCAAACGACGTTTGCTTGACGATCTGTAATTATTTTTTTAATATTCCGCGATGTCCTTTCTGATAAGTAAAAAAAAACAAAAAGCCGAGGGGCAAGTCGTGCGTCTTATTATCGCTTCCTGCTTCGATTTTTCACACGCACGCGCGCGCACACATTGGCCATTGTGCTTGACAAAACCTTTTTTCATAATTGATATGAAATTACAGGCTCATTAATGTTGCTTTCAATTTCCCAATACCGAGCGCGAAAAAATATCGCGCTCACAAGACAATACCTCATTCTCGCGTCGCTTTCAATCTCCGCAGACTGTGTGTCAAAAGGATAATCGCCATGCGTCGCACGCAAATACGATGGAGTCGAACGTGCGCATACATCAACTCGTGTATTCAGAGCGCGGGGATCGCGCGATGAATTTTTCCCGCGCGTGTAATACGTGAACGTAATCTAATTTCGCGCGTGGAGCACCTTTCGTAGAAAGACATGCATGCATGCGCGCGCAAAGCGAAAGGATTGAAAGAATTTTCTTGCGAGATGCCGCAGAAGTCGCGACCTTTTCGCTCAACATCGTTTCGCTCAAACCGCGAATTATACTCGAAGATAGATAGAAAACAATTTTTTTAGTCTTTCGCGAAAGGACAACAAATTTGTAATCGCGTTCTCCGATTCAAATGATTCGAATGAAATGTGTGAACGAACTGTTTGGCGATCGTCATTAGACGGATGGCCACTATTGACAAGGCAAACCGCGCGACAGGAGACTCCGGAAACCTATTTATGCAGGTTTCTCGCGCACAAATACCTTTTCGCAGACAATAAAAACGTTGACGTAAGGTAAAACAACCGGGAAAAGGACGTGAGAACGCAACAGCTGCCGTCTGATCTCCCGCGCTCTCGGTGTTTTAAGTGGCCGATCCTTTAACCCGTTCGGAAACATGCGTATTTCCAACTTGTGCAAGTTCTACGGTGCACGAACAAATCTTCAATGTGGATGTATGTTAATTTTTTTATTTTTTTATTTTTTTATTATGTAAAACACTGTGAGTGCGCAAAAGATAATTAAAAATCAAGTAACATTGAACAGTTGTTATCACACACGGGAAAAAAGTTGCTATTTATACGGCCAGTGAGAAAAATTGTCGAGTCTGTTTTTTTTTTGTTTCGTCAATAAAACGTGTTTTTGTTGACAAACAAAAATCTTAATAAATTCTCAGCAAATTGTTCTCTTGCAGGCCATGTAGTAACTAATTTCTAACAAATTTCCCGATGTGGAAAAAAAAAATATTTTTTTGTACCGGCGTGTATTTCCGTCTATCAAAAATAAATCCCGTTTCCATATCGAATCGCAATTGAACGCAAGATTTTCAAATCAAAATATGTGTAACTACATATCGCTCGCTCACACTTTTGAACACACGCGCGTTTCATTTAACTGCCTTTGATTCGCAAAATCCTAATTATTATTTCGTTTTGCTATAAATCCGATCCCGCGGTTTACAATTTACATGTAACCGATTAAGCTTCATGTTGATTGCCAAATTTCGGTGCCGCGGAAACGCCTCTCTTTGCAGAATATTCTCTGTGTGGGACGAGCCAGCAATAGTGTGGATCTCGCAGTCCACAATGGACGGCAAATGAATTGCATTGTGAAGCTTGTTCAATCTCGCCCGAATTCGCGCGAGAAGAGTAACAAAATAATTATCGCGTCATGTCTCGTTTATCTTCTTGTTTATCAACGTGACGAATTGCCACAATTTTGAGAAATTTTTATTTATGACAATTTTTATTTACGAGTCAATTTTTATTTTTGATACGTATGTAATATAATGAACACTCTATAATACGCTCAACACACGCATTTATTGTCGTCTCGTGAACTGAAAATATTAATTGCACGTTTCGCAATCTGTTATCGTCGAATATCGAGCGTGAATTTAAATTTGCACGCACGAGACGCTTTATTCATTTTTTCAAATCTTAATTTCTCTTCACGTCCGTGTGTGTTCGCGCCCGTTCGCGGAGAAAACAGTGTCGGAATATTCGTGCAATTTAACGTCCGAGAGAACCCGTAACGTCGGAAAGATGAGCCTCAGACTCAGAAATCTCCGACGGCAATCGCGTTTATATCGCGGAAACGTCGAGGAGAATGCAGATGTTGCGCGACTGTACCGTACCGCCTGTTGAGAAACAAGTGGCCGCAATCAATAGAACAAGCAACAAAAAGTACGATGTATGCGCGCCCGCGGATATGACGGATCCCGCGCGTGCGATGAAAAAATCAAATTACGAGCATGAAGTCGCTCGTCAAGCCGACGTTCCGAATGAAACGGGACACAATCCAATTTTCCCCGTTCTTCGTTACCGCGGCACAAACGAGATTTCTTATATTTCTCGTTAAATATTTCGCAGGAACGTGCGCCCGGAATGAAATATTCATCGTATATATATACGCAAAACAAAAAAAAAAAAAAACCAAATAAATTTCGCCGGATTCATGTGTCCGCGATCGGGTTCAACTCTCGTCCGAATAGAAAAAAAAAAACCGATAATTTACTAGATGGAAAACAACAAAATAACTTACGCGTGCATATTTATGCCCGGCGATACCGCACGGACGCGTGGGTCCATAAATATTGTTAAACGCGCACGAATTAATAAATTGCCGAATTTATAAAGCCCCTCTCCTCGATCCCTCGTCCGTCGAGCCGTATTTTTGTATTCACTAGATCCGCGAACCACTTCATTTTCAAACGTGGAGATTTATAAATCCACGCAGTTCGCTGGACTTCCACAAATCCGAAAATTTACGCCGTGCTTGTTTTCGTATTTTTGAAACCGTGATCGAGTGGAAATTAAAAACTCGCGATAGCCAATTTTAACGGAAGGAACGACGCGAGCGAGCGTGGATCTGAAACTTTCATCGGTGCGTATTGGAGCGCGTTAGAACAGATCTGTACAAAATCGGAAATGCGATTCGGGATGATTAAAAATTGACGCGCGCGCGCGCGCGCGCTTGGAAACGGTCATCGTCGAGTCAACGCGGATTTAAATGGTTCGATGAATGCGTAATGCCGACTGATCCAGACTATTCATAAAGTTTGTAAAAGGAACGTGCCGCCACGCGCGATTCGCGGTCGGAAATTTGATGACTGATCAGATATGGTAGCTGACACAGTCGGATGTATGTTTGCCGCTGCATCGATAGCGCGAACACACATTTCGTTTCCGCGAAGCGAAAACAGTGTGCGGGGCGTGCGTGCGGGACGTCAAATAAAAACTCGAGCAAATCTCGATGCGGCCATATCGCCGATGCGCGTTAACATGTTGGATGTTGCATCGGAGAGAGAAACGGTTTAACCGAATACAGATTTGATTGCAAAAACGCGGGGAAGGTTCATTCGGAACGTGGTTAGTTTAGCTAACAAATATAGTTGAAACGGCAGTAAACGTATACACATGTAAGCGAAAAAGATTTCGAAGTCGTTTTTTTTTTTTTTTTTTTTTTTCTGCGTTTGCCTTCATAGCTGCGATGCCGTTTTGAAAATCAAACGAAAATTTTTTTATAATCTTAGTTGAAAACACACAGTCGAATCGATGTTCGATTAAAAGCACACACAGTTAACCGATTTAATTGATATATTGTTTCACCAAACTGCGACGGATAAAACATGATAAAAGTGTATTCGATAAATGCTAATGCAATAAATAAAGCAAATGACGTTTGGTTTAATATCGCGACTATTGTTTCGTTTTGCGCCGCACGAAATTTGATAACGTTTAATGAAGTCGATTAAATATGACGAAACAAACAATTGTAAAATCGGAGCGGAATAACCAGATTGGCGCGATTGTTTTTTTATTAATTGTCGAACATTTTGGACATAAGAGAGAGAAATAATAATATTGCAATGTGTGTGTCTGTGTGTGTGTGTGTGTGTATATATGTTCTCGAATGAATGGCCGTTTAAAGGATCCATTTTGCGACGAAGGAATCAAATTTGCGCCGATTACCGGCGCGTGACCGTGCAAGTCAATATAACAGCGCAAAGCGGTCAATGCACCGCTGAAATAATGAGTTTGTCGGGGTGAGTAGGAAGACCTCGAAAACAAGGAGCGTTCGATGAGACTTCGAGGTGCGCGACTGAAATCGCCTTTCGGAATTCGCTTCGGTGAAAGCTACACGCGCGCGCGCCAACGTTTCTGCGCGAATCGCGGTGCAGCGTAGCGGATTGCGCGGAGCCGTTAATGAAAACATTTATATACGGGTTAAGTTTAATCTTTCGCCCTCACACACTCGCGCCCGTAATGAGTGCGCATTTCCTGCCTTAATGATGTGTGCGAACGTCGGGAATTTACGCGGCAACCGCGAAAACTCGTGTACACACACACGTACGAGAGAGTCACTTGTATATAAAAAAGCCTATATTATACGAGATAGTTTCAGTCCACTAATTGCGGTGTATAAATGGAATATTAAATGTGTAAATTAATTCGGTAGCTGTGCGTTCCTGCTCTTGATTTTATTTTATAATACATTTACTAATATACATTACCTTATTGCGTCATCGCGCGCAACAATTATATTTGAACCGCTGTATCTGTGTCAGAAATCATAAATTGATGTGTCAAATACCCGGAACTATCGCGTGTCAGACGCTTTTACAAAAGCATCGAATGTATAAGATGTATGTATATATACGTATGTATATATATATATGTGTTGGGATAAAATTCCCAAAAATTAAAAAAACAAAAAAAAAAAAAAAAAAAAAACCATTTGCGATATAAAAGAGCCAGCAAATTGCTGATCAGTGCGTATACATAGAATTAAATCCCGGCAGTAACGATTTCTATACAACATCGCGACACATCGACACGCGACGGACGTTTCGTTGCGAAAGATGAATTGATTCATCGATAACGCTTCGGCCATCAACGTTTCGTCACACTGCAATCAATAGATTGCAAACAAATGAACAGACGCGATATTAATTCCGTCATTCGTTTATCGACATCCTCTATTCGGTAGTTGCAACGTAATATGCCGGCAATTAATAGTTGCCGGCTGCGCAATGATTGCGCAATCGGTGTGTGTTCCCGTTCGAAACGTCGCAGTCTCGTGATAATGAGGATCGTGACGCAAGAATGAAGAATATTTTTTCTTTCTTTCTTAACTTTACTTTTCTTGAAAAAAAAATAACACATTTTCAACGCAAAATTATAAAAATTCAATATTAAATATATGTTATATTAATTAATCAAAGCTTATAAAGAAAATTCAAAAAACAAAATCGATCTAACAGCTGTCTATCTGTGACTTGATGATTGAAGGCGATCAGCAATATTCCACTTTACGAGCTGATGAGTTTATTTATTATTTATTAATGTCTGTACAGTTTTTTTTTTTATTTTTGACTATGAAATTTTTATAATTTGACTTTTTATTTGCTGACTGCTTAGTTGCAAGTTTTTCTTTTTCACGTTTCTGGCTTTTTGACACACACATTTCTTATTTGTATTAATTTATTTCTGATACACGAACTTTCAAAGATTTCTATAACAACACTGCAATGTGTTGTGATACTCATTGTCAGTTTTGACTCTCTCGGACCGTTGACACGGTTACAATTTTCGAGTTGATATTTAAGGTGCGCTAAAGTTAAGATCACTTTCAAGTTTTAGTTACATCACAGCATATATTTATTAATATATTTATTAATATTTTTGTAAAGAATATGAACAAAACTGTGTATTGTATCGTTTATATAAATTGATTGAGAATGACTCAAATAAAATGATTGAAACGTTTCATATTTAAAAGAAATTTAATTTTACACCACCACACCGATAGACTACAGTTGTGTTAGATCGATTTTGTTTTCGAATGTTATATTGAATCAGAGCGTAAATAAAATACGCTGCGTGAAATTTTTACTTCGCAATTACTTTCCGTAGGTATAATGTACAGTTTTAATGACGTGAAATTGCGCGAAACCGATTACACACTTGGCGTATGTGTTCCCATTTTGTGTACGCAAATATAAATGTCACGGAAGTTCATCACGGTGAATAGCGAAACTTACTGCAACGTAACCGCGAGTTGCAAATGACAAGTCGCGCGAAACTATAAAATTATGAATGCATTTGTCTAACTCGCTTTCACGTTAGGTCGTACAATTTAACGACGTTGAAATACACGGCACGGTTATATTTTTGTTCTTTTGTTCAGGATAACGTGTGCGTGCATGCGCACAAGCGCGCGCGCGACCACTTTTCAAAAGTTATTTTAGCGAAATACCAGCGCGTTTAATACGGTCGGTGTTAATTAGCTAAAGCAACAACTAATTATTGTAATTTCATAAAAATGAAGAAACGCACACGATTGTTCAAAGAATTTACCGAGAACGCAAACTTTCGTAAGGTTGACACTACGAAATACGTGATAAAAATTGTGTGTTTCGCATAGTGGATTACTTTGTTCAAACGTCACTCTCTGTTCTCCGTGACAGAGAACCTGGCAACCGACGACAGCAAATTGCGTGCGATTTGATATTTCCACGTTATTCTATGACTATTCTATGTTACAGAGAATATCGCGTGACTCCATATATCCTGTCTTGCATCGAATGACGAGCCGTTTGCACACAAATTGAACGAAAACAGTCGGAATCGCGCGCGCGCCGATAATGATTATATTTGTTATTTTCAGCTACACGTACTTAAATTGGAGCGGATTACATGCGGCAAAACTTCCGATTTTTCGAACAAAGAAAGAGAAAAAAAGAGAGAGAGAGAGTAAAAGAGCGAGAGAAGAGTCGCGTTTTCCTTTTCGCATAGCGAGAAACAATGTAACTAGAATTTCCGCGCAATTTTTCAAATAAAAATATCGCCATACGCTCAAAATTGCACTTGAAATCGATACCGCGAAACCGAATGAGATAGAAGGCCGCATTTTTATTTGCCGCACAGGAAAGAGAACCAAAGCGATCCAACGGTTAGAAAAGCGACCAACGAAATTAAATAAAAATCGATATATACGTGCAAAATTTATCCGAATATAACGAATTATCAGCTCACATAATCCCGCGTGCGCAGTGATTTTCCGTTAAATCATTAGCGAAAATTTATATATCTCGGGGGCGCGATGTGGCAATTTTCAAACCGCACTGCAGCGGTATTTCTAACAATTTCACGGGAGTACGTTTTCCAGAGTTGTGACGCAAAAATTAAACGTACAATCTGCGGATTTAGAAAAAATATAGAAAAAATGTAAAACCTATTTTCCGAATAAAAAAAAAAAATATTTATGCAAAGTATAACTGGGAGAGAACGAAAAATTCCGCGTTTGTGTGAACAGAATGAAATATATTAAAAATAGATTTTTAATATGTGCAACAACGCGCTGGACACTCGTCTTACGTGTCACTAGTCATTTTTATCCGCGCGCTGACGCAAACGTACAGGACGACGATCCCGCCGCCCTTCGAGTGCGCGCAATTTCAGAACTCGTCTCGAAATTGAGTTTTTATACTATATGTACGGCGGAAGCCTGGATGGAAGTCAACGGCCCTCGACACGCGGGGGGAGAGAGAGAGAGAGAGAGAGAGAGAGAAAAGCTCTTTTTTTACAGGTGAATCGTTATGATCCTATGGTTTTTATAGAAGCAATTTGCATGCAGAGCGCGCGAGCGGCGCATTGTGCCAGGTAGATTGAACTTCTCGAGGTCAATTTAAAAATCCCGCTTCATTATTTTGCGAAACACGACGTGGATGTCGACGCGCGAGTTAAACTACCCATCCGCGAAAAAAAAAAAAAAAAGAAAAGAAAAGCGGCTTCTCTTTCTTTTTACGTGAAAGTGGCGGCAGTTTCCGGATGATGCGCGCGCGAGACGCTTTCCTTGGAAGATTTTCCGTGGCAGAACTTCGCGCGAGGCGAGAGCCACATGGAAAAGATACGATTTAAACGGTCGAGAGATAAGGGAACATCGCCTCCGCCACGCAGTTAGCAATAAACGCGGGGATCTCTCTCGTGCGAAATAACCGAGAGAGAAAGAGAGAGAGAGAAACGATCTTAATAACACGCGGGAAATGCTCAGTCACATACGAAACTTGCGCGTGTCGAAAAGAAGAATATATATTAATTTGATCACAACAAATTAATTTTACCGTATATCTCGATTCAATTCGTGTACGATGAAATTTAATATAATATTATAAAATCAATTTAATCTATAATTTCCTCTCTTTTTCACCGAGAAATGTATGTAATTTATTATATAAATAGGAAAATTCGTTTACATTGACGCGGAACGATTTCACACACACACACACACACATGTACAAAATTAATCTCTCTCCCGAAAATTAATTTTCCGTTTTAAAAAGATTCCTTACTGTACAAATTTAATTCGATACATGCGAGTTTGACGAGTCACATATTTGTATTCTCATCGCTGTTCATTTATATTATACATTACCATCGCGCAGAAACAAATGTGAGATCAAAAACTCACCTCTTTCACTTTGTCCCTTCGTTGCCTGGCGATGGGATCCTTATCCTCCCCGCCGACGATCACTGGCAGTTTATCCGAGGGCGCCGGTGGCACTGTTTCCAAAGTCGTCTCCGGTTTATGCACAATCAACGACGAGGAACTACTTGTACGCACTCGCGACTCACCCATGTCCGGTTTTTCTAATGTCTTTTGCTGCTGATACTCCTCATCGATCTTCGCCTACGAAATTCGGCACAATCGAAGAAACGTCGTTTTTCGCGAGAGATTCAAATGGCACGCGCAAAGAGATCGATCAACTCGAATAATAATATCGCGCAGGTTGAAATTACACATTAAATTATGTGTCTTATTATTATAGATTTAAATATATATTATTTATTATATGTAACGAAAACAGTTGAATTAAAGAACAGAAAGAAAATTAATAAAAAAAAAAAAAAATATTTGACAACGTTAATGTGCGCGTATTGATGAGAAAAACATTTAAACAATATTTCATTTAATTATGATTTGAACACGCGAGGCCGATCGAGTCTTCGCGACTGGTCTCGGTATACCGGTTTGGTGTATCAACGATAATTATGCAAATGCGCGTCGTTGCGATACTTGTTTGAACTTTCTCGATAAAAATACGTTTCCAACTCGCAACGACTCGTGAGTCGAACCACGAGATGTTGCCGGTTGCATTTTCTGTGTAAACAAGATGCGGTGTGTGTGCCATTTGAACGCGAACCAGATTCCGCGGAAGCGCGCTCCTTTTTGCTCCTCGTTCACTACCGAAGAAGCGCGCGCTCTCTCGAACACCTTACCGTTATGTCGCCGAGGAAAGGAAATAACAAGGAGAAAACCACGCGAGAAAACCACGGCGGCTATCGCAAAGAAACAGCTACGACGACTAGTAGTTTTTGCTTCTTCTCGCTATTAGATTCATTTCCACGACGCTCGATTTCTCAAGGAGAGGAAAGAAAAAACAAACTGGAATGTCGAACTGGAATAAACGAAGATCAAACGGAACGGTAACGATGATGTATGAATAACACGACGGCGTACGAAAAAAATAAAAATTCATCTCTGCGAGAAAAATTGTTTTTTACTATAAATCGCGATACTGTCCGTAATTACTCACGTACGTACGTAAATTACATGTCTCGGAAGTTGTTACTTCTTCAGCGATAAATAAGTGATGGATTCAAGGTTTTTTGCAATAATAATTTATGTTTGGTTTTTATCGCGTCGTTTTTTTATGTCCGTAATAACCACTCAGTTCCTCGTGTGCCAACGTCGCATTGCAACGCGAGATAATTTTTTCACAACGCTCGCGAAATCAGAGAATCCGCATCACAGCGGATCGCATTTCGCGTTCGTATGTGTACGCGGGTCTTTATCGAATTTGCGATATCCCGGATTTTCCGAATCAAGAGTCACGGTAATGCAATGAAGTCGCGTACTGCGCGAGACACTCCGTATATATACACGCTCTTACACGCAAAAACTGATAAAAATTGATATTTGTGAAAGATGAAATACGTGTATGAGCGCGTTGGCAGGAAAGAAGAGGAAGAAAAGCAGTAAGTGTATGTGAGAGTGAAAGAGTGAGTGAGCAAGAGAGACGCTCTTAAAAATCGACTGCGACGACGCAATGCGTCGTTTTGATTAATGATGAAAAACCGCGGCGGCGCGCGTATAAAACCGAGAAGCAGGATATCTATTCTTGGTTATTATTTTTTTTTTTTACGAAAAAGAAGACAAGGCAGTATAAAAATAACGATGAAAACAAGTCGCGCAAGCGAGAGATAAACTGCATTTTCAATCGCGTGCAATCTGTATATCAATTAACGCGTCACGAGATATAATTTACATTCAGCAATTTTTCGGTGAACTAGGTCGTAAATTAATATTTATATGCGGCGTCTTCCGTTCAATTTCTCTCCCTGTATCTTTTTTTTTCTTTCTTCGAACAAACAAGTCGTCGAAAACAATTCTAAAAATCTCTTCAAATCGAGAAGCGTTCGAACACGTTTTCGAGTCGCGGCGATGCCTTCGAGTCTTCTCGCTCCGAAATTTCCGAGTCGATATTTCGTCGCCTTACGAGGGCAAGATCACGGCGCGGCCTTGCGCTGACCTACTCACGTGAAGGCGAAGAAAAGAAAAAGAGCGCACACGAAACGGTTCCTCCGACACACACGCGGCACGAGATTATCGAGGGTTTGCCTTCCGCATATTCGATTCCGACACTGACCTTGACGAATTCTAATGACCGAAGCGGCTGAGCGCGATTCGATTTAAATGAGTTCCACGTATTCGGCAAAGAGTCTTTTAAAAAACACTTGAAACTAGTGAAACATAATCGTCGAACACGAAATGTCAAAAATGTAAATTCTTTATCTTTCTCATTGATCATTCCTCAATTCACAAATTCGTTCGTAAATTCTCAGAAAGCGAGACGCGACTATTAAATAAGAAAATTATAAATAACAAATTAATGCAAATTAAATAACGTAATACGGCCTGTTACAACTTCATTTACGCGGCGAGCAGCGATAGAGAACTAACTTCACTACGCCGCTCCGAAAATCGATTGCGATGTATATGACATTAAACGCGATTCATTCACGGCGTGTTACGCGACGTGTCAGATTTCGAAACGCAAGCGAGAATTTATGAAAGATAAAGATTTCCCATTGAGAAGAGAAGCCTTGAACGAAACGACAACACGCGCGGGGCGTTCGCGCACGTGCGTCAGACATGCACGTTACAATGGCCGTATGTAAACAAACAAGATTACGGAGCGGTCGATAGTAAAATTCCTATAGTAAACATATCGTAGACACGCGCGTTTCTCGGCGTGAGAAAATTCTCCGCGCGGTAACGTTAGAGAGAAAGGCAAGTCGCGCTGCGTGTGTGTGTGTGTGACAGCTGACCGCGCGCGTCTTTCAACGCGGCAAAGCGTTCGAGAGAGTCGAGAGTCGAACGCGCTAGGGTCGAACGTGCGTCGACCCGCGAAAATTCGCACCTGCAGCTTCTGCTTGTCCTCGACGAGATGCACGTCCTGGTGATCCCGGTCCTCGTGGCCAGGCGGGATCGCGTTCGGGTGCGCGCGCGAACGCGAATCCTTGACGTCGCCCGACGCGTGCGGCGGCACCGGCAGCAGTAGCTCCGGTCCGGCCTTCTGCATGCGTTGATACACTCGTTGGTAGACACTGTTTACCGCGGCGCTGCCCGTGCGAAAATCGGGCAGGAAGAAGAACGCGAAACACACGACGCCGAACGTCAGGAACACGAGGAGGATCAGGTACCTCTCGCGCGGACGGAAAGACCGTCTCGTGAACAACGGCACCGGCACGCCGTTCGCGAAGCGCTGATAAGACGGCAGCACCCCGGTCGACGTGGTCATCTTGCCGCGTTACGCACGACACTCCGGCAACGTCGTCGCCGCGCACTTAATCACCACCGTTGCTTGCGAATACGCGAAAATCCTTCCCGTGCACTCCCGTTTACGCGTACGCTCTCGCACGTCGGGCTCTCAATCGTCGTACGCCATTACGAATACGAGCACCACCTGCGTGGTCTGCGTAACAACTTCGCGCCGCGGCCAGCGCCCCCGATCAGCTGACGTGGCGAGCGCGGGAAACCGTTCGCGCGGAAGCGCGCAAACTCGTTGTACCAATCGGTTATGTTGTCGTTCGACGGTAAGCGACGCGCGATCAACGCTTGTACATAATATTCTGGTCGACTCGGCGAATAAGAAACGACTACAAGATTTACAGCAGATTTAGCAGATCGTGCCGTTTTCGAACGCCAATGTGCTCGACGATGAGCATTGAAATCACGGAGTCATACACGTATGCTCGACGCTTTATGACACACGCGTACAACTAGGTAATTGACGCGCGAGACGATAAGGGCCTGAGCATAATAGAGAAAATATTAGGAATTGCAGAGAAAATTGCATTAGGAAGAAACAGAGGTTAAATGTAATGCACAATGCGAAAAAATAAAATATAACATATAAATGTAAATAAATATAAGGCTATACGTCATGCAGCCGTGACATATTTCCTATATTTATTTTATTGTTTATCATCGTTATATTACATTTAACTTCTATTTCTAATTCTTATTCCTAATATTTTTTCTATTGTGCTCAGGCCTTAACAATCGCGAGGATAATTCGAACATTAATTATTACTTCTGCTCCGTATCGCGCGTCGGCCATTTTCTGTCTCGCGAACACTGCCGCGAAACACTTTTTTTTTTTTTACTCGCCGATTAACGTCGCGATGTTAATTACGCGCGATCGCGGATGCCCGAAAAATACTGATATCCGCGCGCGAGATATAATCTCGAGAAATATCTCGGAATGAACACGAAGTTGTGCTCGCGTCGCGCGTCGACCGTCAACTGCGCGCCGGAATGTGGTGGAAGCGCGCGATATTGCGATTCTCAAAATATATCGAATCGACGCTCGCGGTGTTGACACATTGACAGAAATGCATAAGCGAAACGTGCGATAATTTAATAAGTATATTGTTTAACATTGACAAGAGCAAATAATGATTTCTCTAAGGAGATAATCAACTTGATCGAACCTTACTTTTTTTCCGTCGCACCTGCCCGTCTCGCTGCCGTCTTGTTCGTTTTACAGGCACACTATCGCATGTATTGTACAAAGTTAATTCTCACAATCGTTTCTCGAACACGCACAGTCGTTGCGAAGCGACATTCTGTTTCCTCGCGCGGGAGCGCACCGGCCGCGATGCGATCTCGTCGCAACAAAGTTCGTCAATTAGCGCGAGTACGCGACGCCGAATTGCGTATATCAACACTCGATATTCCGCGACACTGATCTGATAATTACGTGCGAGACGATACGAACTACGAGATATACGAGACAAGAACGAACGCAAGCGTTTCACTTCGTGTCGCGCGTCCGCCATGACTGCGGCGGCCACCAAGCCGACGTATCGAAGCGCGCGATATTGCGATTCTCGAAATATCGAGTCTCGAGAATCGACGCGCGGCAAAGCGCGCTCATGTAGCGCGGAACAGAACCAAGCAGAGCTATTTTATTCATCGCGTATATGATTTTCGTAGGTTATACGATGTAAAAATCATCGTGCGCGTGTCGACGCGCCTTTTTTTTTTTGACGTGCGCATGTCTGGAAGACATCACGAGAACATTTTATAATTTTCTCGGACACGATGAGACACGTTCAACTTGTCACAATGGAAGGACCGAAACGTTTTCCTTTTTTGGGAGAGCCACGCATTACGGCGACACGTGCGAAGCGGAAAACTTGCTGTTAGCTAGCGGCTTCCTCAGGCTGTTGTTCCAAAAAGTAAGTCTTTTTTAAACTTAATACATACTATATACTACGATAATAAAATATACGTTCAATTTGCCACAAAGAAAAGTCCGGAACGTTTTTGTTTGTTAAAAAAAAACCACCGCGTGCGAAGCGAAAGTACATCGCAAGCGGCTTCCTCAGGCTTTTGTTCCAAAAAGCAATAATCTTTTTACGTGATAGATATTACGCAATAAAATATATTCAGTTTGCCACAAAGAAAGACCCGAAACATCTTCGTTTATTTAAAAAAAAAAAAAAAGAGAAACCATCGCACGACGCATCGCAAAGCAAAAACACAACGATGTTGTTGCAAGGGTACTTTATTTATTTTTTATGTCACAATAAAAGTAAAGTATTTTTAAAACAAAATACTCATACAAAAAGTATAAAATCTATTTGTACATCGAACTAGCACTCGAGGGAGATAATACACAGTTAAACGCGATTTTGTTAATACACAATAAGACGGTTTTTTTTTTGTTTTTTTTTTGTTTTTTTTTTTTTTTTTGTCGAAGGTCGTTAACAGAAAGAGATCATTAAGTTTTCGTCCGTTTCTCTCGCCATCAACATCGGGCTCTTCCCTACGCGCGATGTATGAAAATGTATATAACATGTAAACTTTCTACTCTAACGAGATATAAGTTCTACGTAGCATGGCTAGTATCACAAGTCAACTCTCTCGTCTCGTCTCTCAACAAAATACAACGCGTAGGTATGCAATACGGAGCGTGTACAAAAGTTTGTGCGGAAGCTTAAAAAGTAGAAGTGTGTGATTCGTACAACTATGATGAATTAACATCGGCTCTCTCTCTCTCTCTCTTTTCTTTCTCTTTTTAAAAAGCGGTAGTAAAGTCGCCTATTTACAAGTAAAATGGCTACATGGCTACGGACATGTGATAACTAACTTTTCTATATATTTGATATATAAACTATAACAACTAACGCAATAAGGTAAGATAGATGCTCTCTATTGATATAAAATTGTACACGAGTATGTAACGGGCGTAGCTGCACGATGAGGGTCTCTCGTTTCAAGTATTGTCTAATATTTATACACAAAATGTGAGTTAACAGTTATCAAATATTCCATTTAACAGAAGGTCATTTCAACAGAGAATATCGAATTTTAATTATCTAAGTTTCTTTTTTCAAACTTACACGTATATGCGTGGCTACCTAAAACTTCGTAACAAGTTTACATACGCATGCGGAGAAATTACATGTTCATTCTCAACGTAATTGTTGTGATTTTTTATTAACGCTTTTATTTCGCGTCTAATCGTCAACATTAACGCGTGGCTATCGAACATTCAAACACGTCTTCGTGAGCGCGTCGATTATATAAGCGCGTTAATTAATTAACTACGTGAAAGAGAAGACGCGCGGTTTCTTCGTTGTGGAAGCTCGACGGAATCGGCAAGTTTTTCTCGACCAGGAGGGAGTCAGGTGGTTTTATTGCCCGCTCGGAAGCGGGACATGTAGAAGTCGCAATCCGAGCAATAGAGCGTCGGTTCTAGGACAGTTCGCTTTCGGCAGAGATTGCAGGGCGTCACGCACGCTCTCACGGTGTTCGCGACGCTCGTCGGTGTCGGTAACGCGGACTGCGTCGCTATTGGCTGCGTCATCATCGGGACGACCTTTGTGGCCGACATCGCAAAGTGTTTCGACAGCGGCGGATGCTGGTACGCCGGATACTTCGCGTTCGGTTGTATCTGACCGTTTTGCAGGGCCTTGGGATACGTCTGATTCGACATCGCGGGGTTCTGATCCACTTTCTGGGGTGGCAATTGCCGCTGATAGTTGTCGTGCCGTTGCTGATAGTTTTGCGCGTTCTGTTGTTGTTGTTGCTGTTGCTGCTGCTGTTGATAGGACGCGGACGTTGAAGTAGGCGGCGGTTGATATTGCGGTGGCAAAGGTTGACCCATTCTACCTTGCGAGAGAACCGTCTGATAAGGATGACCCTCGTAGGAACTTTGGGAGTATTGGCTCGGATACGGACTCGGCGACTGATTCGAGGGATACGAGAATTGCTGCTGCGAGTGCTGAACGGTTATCGGACTGGCGTTGTGAGACGACGGGATTCTCTGATTCAGAATGTTCTGCTGGGTCTGAACGACCGGCTGCTTGTTCAGCTGATTGTGTTGCTGTTCCAACTGATAGTACGTGCCGTAGCCGTTTTTCTGGGGTGGCATCTTCTGCTGAATGCCGTTCGGAATATACTGTCCGTGCATCTGCGTGGGATAAGGACTGGCCGGCTTCTGGGTCTGCGATAAGGGAATAATACCCTGGTTCCTCGGATGTGAGGTCTGCGTCTGCGGATACATCGACTGGACGTACTGCGAGTATCCGTGATAGTATCTGATCTGCTGCATCTGCGGCGAGTAAGACGCGGCGGACTTCACGGTGTTGGCGGGCACACCGGCGTAAGGCTCCTTGCGATCGATTACGTCTTTACCGTCGTTCACGCCCGGTCCGCAGGGCTTCTTGTCCGTCAACGAACCGATCGAGTCGTTCGAATTCTGCCGTCCGAATGTAGGTTTGATCGTGTCGGGGATCGATATCGGATTAACGCTTCTCAACTGATCCTGGAACGGTGTCGCCGGTATGCTGTCGGCTTCGCTCTTCAACGGAAGCGTCTGTTGCTGGAACTTGATCGCGGTGTTCTCGCGATTCATCTCCGCCTCCTGTCGGCTACGGATCTCCCGCAACACCTGAGCGGTTTCGGGTTTGTTCATCGCGGAGCGCAGAACCCTCTCCAGAATGGGATTGGGTATGTACGAGTCCTTCTCGTCGTCCTCCGCCGTCGCGACGAGCACCACCTGGTCGCAAAACGACACGCTCTTCTTCTTCCCTATCCGTCGTTTCACTTTTCTCGGCGCGATGTCCTCCTCGCTCGGCAGTATCGTCGTGTTCTGAATAGTGTTCTGCATCGCCACTTCGCTGATGTCGTCCTCCGGATAGTCAATGGGCAGACCGTTCTCGTGCGGCAGTGTCAACGACATGGACAACATCGCGGCATTCAGTTCGTTCTGTTGAACGCCGGAATTGTTCAGCGGCATCATCGTGACGAAGTTGTTCTGATTAGAACTCGGTTCGCAATTGGAATTCAGAACCGGTTGAGAATTTGGCTGAGTTTCCATCTTCGTGAGGACGACATTTTCGGAGGAGGGTAATTTGACCGGTTTCGTCTCTTCTATCAACGTTTCCTGAAGTATGTTTTCCGACGGGGGGGAAGCGCAGTTGACATTCTGCTTCGATTGGGGCTTCACGTCCGGCTCTGACTTCGCCGCCGGTTGCAACTTGATCTGTTCGAATCTGGCGGCCATATCTTTCACCGAAGAAACTGTTCTCGGGCAATCGACGACGTCACGACCCTGATCGTAACCCTGTCCGTTAAGATTGTTCATCATCAGGTCGCTGGTTCTCCTGGCAATGGTCGGTTGAAGTGTCGTTATCGTCGGAGTTCGAACTTTCTGAATGTCCTGATTCGACAACACGTATCTCTTTGTCTTTCGTTCCGCTTGTTTAGCCTGAAGTTCCCTCAACCACGTTTCACTCGACAATTTCTCATCCTCGTGCTCTTTCGACTCTTCTCGTCGTTTCTCCTCACCCGCGTGGTCGGCCAAGATCTGCTCCCGTTTGCTCTGCAACTGCGCCAATAAACTGCTGATCTCGAGTTGTTGAGCGCGTTGCTGTTGCTGTTGTGGTTGAACGGGAACCTGATGCTGTTGAGTCTCTTGAGGCTGAGTTGGCTGCTCGTCGATTGGAGGCGGAGGCGGCGGGAAATCCTCACTAGCCTGCCTCGAATGCGACACCGAGTGGATCGATGGATAAGGAGGGGGTGGAAATTCTTCGCTCGGTTGCCGGGAATGTGAGATATTGTTGTTTTCCGGATAAGGTGGTAGAGAATCCGGCTGGAATTGTTGCTTGGAATTGTTGGAATTGTTGGGAGGACTTTGCTCGTTATGTACGTCCGCGCGAGTCACAACAAACGTCGGTTCGTAGAATATACCGTTGGCGTACTGCACAACGTCATCCTGGATTCTAGGCTTGCTGTTGTAATTCGTTTGGCCAGAAATATTGGCGTTTGGTTCGTTGTAGGACGGTAGAAAAGGTAGAGAATGCGATTCCGAGGAGTAATCCGCGTAATTCGAGTTCCTGTTTGCTGCGTTGGACGTGTTGTTGGAGTTTATGTGGTTCCAATAGGTGCCGTTTTGATCCTGCGACGGATTAGGCGCGCACCGACTGTCCGGCAACGGATACGCAGCCTTGTCAGGCTGCTGTTCGCTGTGCGCTTCGCCTCCTCCTGAACACTTAGACTTGCTAAGCTGAGAAGTGGTTCTGAGCGGAGGAGGTGGCGGTACCTTGGCTACGTGTAAGACCTTGCCGGCGCTGCCGTGGAAGCTCTTCCTCATCAAACGACTTCTCTCGAGATTCGGATTGCTCGTGTTTCCAGCCGCGCCGTTTCCGGTAAACTCCAGATGTCCCTCTGACAAGTAGCCGCTCAGCGATTGACTGACATCGTTGCCCTTCAAACCGACGCCGGAATCGTCCATCGACTGTTTCGGTAGAGTGTTGGAAGTTCCCTCCGTGTTCGTATTTATATTCTGACCGTCTTGTCCTTCCCGTAGATCCGGCATGCTTCTGTTCTTCCTCTTGATCAGCCCGCCCATGAGCAACTTCCTGCGTATCTTGTGCTGCTTCTTGCCTTGTTTCTGCTCGACTATAGCCACGTTGCTGGATTGTGCATTTCTGGTGGTAGCAGCGTTGATTTCCTGCGTAGTTTCCTTAGGTTTTTCAGCCTTCGCTCCTTTCGGGGAGGGTGACAATCGAGACGGCGCTATTGAAAAGTCCTTCGACACATTTTTGTTTCTCTCCTCGCTCCTCGCACGTTTCTTGTCCTTCTTGTCGTCCTCGCAACGTTTTGCACGGTTGAAGAGACCGGTCCGTTGAGTCGGACGATCGTAGAGCATGTATTCCTCATCTTCGATAACGTTTACCGCGGTCGCTTTGCTGCGTAGGGTTTTCTTCTTCGGCAGGGTGGCGTAAATCTCGATACTTTTTGTGGCCGGTTTGTCCACCACAGCCGGTGGAACGTTCGTTAGAAGTTCCCGACTGTTTTGCCGGGAGTGGTTGCCTTTGTCTCGCGAACTCTGCCTCGAATGCTGACCTGATTTACTGTTCTCTCGCGAGTGTCGTCCTTCAGGAGGTCCTTCTGAAAATACAAAGGACACACACACACGTCACAAATATGTTCTCGCTCGTCAAAATTATTCGCAACTTACTTTTTTTTTTTTACTGTTCTTACCTTCTTTATCTCCGTTGACGGTTACTTGCTCCTGCAACATTCGCCTGTGCAAACTTCTAGTTCGCATTACGCACGTGTTGTGTTTCATACGTGCTATCGTGATTGTGTGAGGATTGTTATACGGAGCGTCCATTGCCGCACGGGCTTTGCTACTGGCCGCGCTGCACAACGCCACGGCCGTGTTAAGGTCGCCGGCGTCCTCGGCGGCGCGGGACTTGTCCAGCAGCGCGTCCGTTTCCTTACACAATCGTTCGCAGTCGTCGCCCGACGAAGGTTGATAACCTTCCGGTATTTGAGCAAGCTGCGAACAACATTCAAGTTGCAAACAAGAGCTCGCGATCTCTTGTGGCGATTAAAAAGCACTTAATCGCCGCACTTGAAACTTTATGTCCTTTTGTTTGTTATTTACCTGTAAGTTGTGTTTCAAACCCTGTTGAAGGGGAAGACTGTCCGTGGAGGACAAGGAGTACGAGTCATAGCCGGCGTCGTAATGGCCGCTGCTGCTACTCGACAGTTCCCCGGACTTGCTGATCGGGCTCTTCGGCACGTTCGAGTTACGTTGCATTTTGTTCACGAGATACATGTACGAATTGTCCATCGTGGTCGACGAGCTCGACGATGCGCTGTTGCGGTCGCCGGACCAGTTACCGGAGTCCCGTCTTCGGGGCACGTTCATGTGATCGGGAATGCTGATCCCGTCCTGCGGCGCCGAGCCGACGCTCAGACTGCGCGTAAGTTGCATCTGCTGTTTCTTCTGCTGCTGCATCACGTTCTCTACGGCGCGACGGCTGATATACTTGGAATCTATTACACAGTCAACCTCGTCCACGTCCTGTTACGACAGTAATTCACAAAATCACAAGAGAGTTCCCCGATAAATTTCTTCAAGAAACAAATCGATCCGATAAAGATCGTCAATGAAAATATTTTGATAGTCGCAACGCACCTGATTGCCGAATATGTTGTTCTGGATGTCCGTGAGATTCTGATAGTCGCTGTAAACGTTTCGCTGAGTGTAGAGATGGGGCGGACTGTCAGGATTGGGTGTGATGGCACGCCTGGCAGTGTTGTTGACGGATGGCTTCTCGGGACTAGGTGTAATCGAACGGCGGACGCTGTTTTTCGGAGAGGTCTTCAGAACGTTGCTGTTCGGAAACGGGACAACAGTCTTTGGAGCGTTCTCGGTATTGACCGGAGTGCCGGCGGGCGTCGCGTACAGCAACAGCAGAGGCTGGTAACGGCCTCTTCTGCACTTCTCCACGACCTGTTCCCACCGGGATCCGATCTCTTTGACAGTGGCGTCGTCAAAGTAGATCCATACCTATAAAAAAAGAAAACATACACATTTTTTCAGTTCATTTTTCCACTTCAAATTTAGTCGCCAGTTAATACGAGACGATGCTGACCTTTAACTTCGTGTGAAAGAAGAAAGTGGAATAATGTTTTCCGTAATAAGTAACCACTCCTACGAGATTGTGCACGGTGGATGCACCCCATCGGGAATCCACCACGCTATGGAAGACGTCACTGAGCCGTAGAGACGTGCCCACGGTCGCGAAAACGTCCATGATGTGCTCCAGTGACGGCCGCTCGCTGTCCCAGACGACACCGACGGACACTATTTCCGGCCGGTTCATCAGAGTTCGGCATATTTGAATTTTTGCGCCGCAAGAACTCTGAACAAAGAAATTTTTAAAAATGTTTTTTTTTTTATCGCGCAACTTTTGTCATTCACTGTTCAACGTTCATAGACCTCGAACTCAGCTAACGAGTTTCATTATCCTACTTTTGAGAGAAAGTTCTGATCGAATGTAAATCCGTAGAAAGAACATATTCGTAAAAACCGTGATTCCCATGAGTCAGTATTCCATGTCATCTCGTAATCTCCTCTTAAAGAGATTAAACTGTTACGAAACTTTCTCGACGTTAGTCGAGAAAAACGTTAGTCACAAACCGAGTGTAATTTCCAAAAAGAACGTAAATGTAATGTAAAACTCGCTTACCGGACAATCACGGATGTCGCCCATTCCGCCGGCTCTTCGGAGAAGCTGTCCGAAGAGATCCGGACCGTTTCTGGAATTCAGCGACGTTTCGTGAGCCTGGGACGTAAGCGCCGATGCGGACACGTAATGAACCATCTGCAAAATAAATAAATTATCTGCAAATTTTGTTTTCTGCTTCGTTTAAGATCTAAAAACTCGAAGGAAAGAAATAATAGGAAAAAATAAAAATTTTTATTTTTTCTGCGAAACTGAAATCTCGGAAAAAAGGAGAATAGAAGAAAAAAAAAAGAATAGAAGGAAAAAAAAAGGAGCAAAATCATGGATTAGACCATGTTCGTAAAACGGCAGGTGTTCGTTGGAAAAAAAGAAGGAACAGGAGGGTTCCGTGCATCCGAAACGAAATCTACACGGCACGTCTGCACACTGAAAGCACCTGGAGAGACATTTAAGGAAAAACGGCAGGAAATCACTACACAAGTTTGACTGAAGCTTGTTGAAATTTGGCGTCTCGTACCCGACGCCAGAAAATCACGCGGAAAATCACACTAACAATTCGCTTTTACTCCGCACTCTGTTGCGAATAAAATAAAAACTAAAATATGCTCTTTCAAAGAAATATAAGTCGTTTAATATAAACTTGCAAACAAAGTAAAAAAAGAAAAAAAAACAAATTATTCTTATTTGACAAACAGCATATTTTTGCGTTTATTATTTTTTTTTTCAAACGTCGTTTTTTCAACAATCATTTCTTCTCGCGCGCAATAGAAGAAACGCGTAACGATAATTACACGCACCTGTGTAAAAGGCAGCGGCTCCGATGTCGCGCCGCAGGCTCCGCAGACGCTTTGCTCGACGAGCGTCATGGCGAATTTCTGATGCGGCACACAATGCCTCGCGCTGCACATGTCCTCGGCCTCGCCGCTCGCAATGTGGAGGTGTATACGCAAGAGAATGTTTTCCTGAAATTGAAAAAAACACCGCGTTGTTGCAC
>QVNZ01021147.1:0-12521 GCA_014825645.1 Pseudomyrmex dendroicus
CGCCGCCGCCGGCGCGCACCGGGGGATGAAACCTCGCCCGCCATATTTACGTCTCTCTGTCGAGTGGGAAGCGAGAAAAAAGTCCGGAAAATCGCAAGGTTCGCCGCCGGCCGCCCCGCGTCTCCGTCTCGCTCTCTCTTCTCTCTGATAACAGTCCCGGCCGCGTCTCTTTATAACGCGGCTGATATCGCGCTGGAACGAATCGGTCGATCGCCAGAGAGAGAGAGAGAGAGAGAAGAGACACGTCTGATGGTTCGAAAGATGTCAGAACAACGAATTACGCGCGCTTTCATGTATTTTTATAGCAATTTCGCGATTTCTCATTGTTCATTTTTCGTACACGGACGTTCGCGCGGGTATTTTACGTCGCGTAAAACATTGGGAGGAAAAGTAGACCGAAGATGTAGTTTTCGCGCAGTCTCTACTGCGAAATTCAGGCTCGAGCTTTTGGAGGGTGGAACTTTTAGCACGCGAGCGCTGTCATACTGTGCAGTCGCGCGTCTTCTTCTATTTGCGAGTAATGGCCGAGAGCGTGCTGTTATTTAGAGTAGCGCGCTTGGGAAAACGTGCTAATTTTCAGAGTGAGTTTGCTGTATGTTCTTCTCTCTCGTCTTGCTTCTTTGCAACACGAGCGTAATCACTGTAATTCTAGGAACGCGAGTCGCTAATGTCGCAAAAAGCGCCGGCGGAGCTTTCGTTATTTCGTTCTTCGTCTTTCTCTTATTTAAGCCGCGTACCACGCGCTTATATTTTCTCAGACGTTAAATCGCAGCAGCTACGCGTTTTTTTAATCTTTTTTTTTATTTTGATCCTTAAATGCAATCCGTGTAATTCCTATTTTGAGTTTTATTTGCTCGAGTGTCAGAAGAAATCGATTAAATGACACAAACAAATTTTTTGATATTATAAAATTATAAAATTATTATGAAATTTGAACTAATAAGAGAACCACTTTAATAATATAAATTCTTTGCAATTTTAGTGTTTTTTTTTTTTAATATTCAAGAAACATTTGCTTGGCACTTGCTCTTTAGTTAAAAAAAATAATTCAATTTCCTCCTGTCGCTCGATACACTTTGGAAAATACATAGTTTCTCTTGTCGCAACATAAATACCCGAACTCTAACGCTTAGTTTTCTCTCGTCACGCGGACAATCCGTCTCCACATCCGTCTTTCGACTTGTTTGCGGACGTGAAAAACCGGCGCCGCCGCGTCGCGTTTTAGGCCGTCGCGACGCCCACCTGCGCGACGCTATTTCCCGCATTTTCTGCAGTTTTTCCGAGCTTTCGTAATCCCAAAGAGGGATTCTGCCGGGTCCGCGTAATCCGACTGCTGTTCGCTAATGAAATTAAAAAAAGAGAGATAGGAGGTCTCGATGGACGGCGAACAAAAAATATAAAAAAAAAAAAAAAAAAAAAAAAAAAAAAAAAAATTGCAACGGCGTTGATTAAAACCGCGACGACGTATGGCTGCATTCAACGAACAGTGGATTTACGGGCGGCGCTCGTCCTCTTCGATATGTCACAACACACGTATATAGTATATCGCGCATTTCTCTCGCTCTTTCTTTCATTTTCCTCTTCTACGTTTTGTACATAATATATATCTTTTTTAATATACATATGTATGTGCGATATATCGCGGCGACTCTCGAATATACAGGGTGAGTCTGATAAAAAGTTTACCGCGGTTTTTTCGAAAACGATTAGAGACAGACACCCGTTATCAAAATTGCAGGACAAGGGGTACGTTTGGTGACTTTGAGCAACCTCGAGTATCCGTTTTTCATATCAGCAATAAAAAATAATTGTTTTTAACGAAAAGAGACGCTTTTAAACTTGACCAAGAGCATCTTTCGACAATTCAACCGTTAGCGGGACATCAACAAAATTATAAGCGGCGAACTTTTTGCCAGACTCACCGTGTACATGCGGGAGTCGCCGCGATTTTTTTCAGCGCGCGCAGAAGAAACGGAATGACAAATATCTGAGAGTGCAGTTGCCATTATATAATCGAACGCGCGTCATTCCTCATGCATAAAGGCTAATAATTTAATGCGCACGTGGTCTTAACCGTCTCCGTTATCGAGCGGCGAATTATCCCGCACAATTCTCGAGGATTGTGCGGGACAATTCGCCGCCTTCGTCATTTCAATATTATTTTTCGCGTTTTTATAAAAAAAAAAAAAAAAAAAAAAAAAAAATTGCAGATTGTTTTTAGTTGAATCTTCTTCTTCATCAGATAGGAACAAATATCTAAAATAATAATAATTACTTAATTAGAAAACAAGCTTCCAAGAAAATCCAAAATTAAAAGAGATCTCAAAGTCTACCGGTGGTTGTGGTTTATAAAAAATAAAAATTAAAAAAAACTTCTTAATCTCGCGACGTTTCAATTTATTGTGATCATCTTCTTCGGCCAATCTGAATATAAATAACAATAAATAAAAAATACATTTTGCTTATGTTTTAAAACTAGTAAAAAAATATTCAGCAAGAAAAAAGTTGATCTTTAACTCTGCACACCTTGGTAAACATATCAATTCAAAAACCGTCGAACAGACATTTTTTGATAATAACAACTTTCTGAGAAAACAGGTCACGAGTTGAGGACGAAGTGTTTTACTTAGAGAAATTGAACAAAGCAAGATATTGTGTCTCGGAAAAGCGAGTCGCTCGGGATGAATATGTCAGACATGTGTTACTTCGCGCAGGCAAATCATCAAAGACGAATAATGAACGTTAAGACTCTCTCAAGAATGTATAGCCGCGAATGGATACACGGACGCGTGAAATCGAGGATGAACGTCGAGAAGTAAACGGATATAACCGCGCGAATGAGAGAACGTTTCGCCGCGACTGCGGGTTTTTTTCTCTTTTTTCTTTTTTTTTTTTTTTTTTGCCGATGGCGACGACGAGAGATTACCGATAACCCCTCCGGGAAAAATACCGGGCCGGACTGAAGGGACTAATTGAATTACCGCGTGCTATTGTGGCTAAGACAGCTTAGCCGCCACAATGGACAATGAGATGCCCCTGGATGTCTGTGGGCGTACATTGTGCCCGCGTTGTAGTAGAACGTGCCCGTCCGCACAAACGTGGCGTCTCATCGTAACTCCTCGGATGACCTAAGCATGTATGTTCGTCATGTTTCTTCCCGATCGTGTAATTACGTTATGATATCACGATGACGAGAATTTTGCGACTCTCACAATATTTCCGAGCACACTGTTAAAGCAAATGTTTTACATGTAAATATTTCTACGATTTCTCTTTCTACAGACACTGGAGAAAGAGAGAAGATACAAAATATTTTTTTACTTCTAACGCGAAAGATTTGACAAATACAACAAATAAGTGAAAATATTTTATATCAGATACAAATTCGCGTCTTCAATAATTCGAAAGATCGTGACGGTTTGACGGAATGTCGTTTGATTATCGACGATCTTTTGAAGAAACCGAACTTTTGCAACAAGTTTTTCAGTGACGTAGTACAGATTTGCTGAGTTAATTCGTTGTTGGGGTCGCGAGTGTTTTCGAGTGGGAGTCATGCCTAAAGATGGTTCACGGACAGAATCTGGAAAACCACTTGGAGTGGTGTTTACGGCGTTTAGAGAGACGCGCTCGGTATTTCGGAGCTCCGAGAACAACTTGTCCCGAAGAAACAGACGGGGAGAAGGCCTGAAGTACCGTTCCGAAACCGAAGCGAAACCTCCCGACTCATCGCGCAAAATTACCCGGTCGAGTAGGTTCTATCTCGTTCGAATTAGTTGGCATTTCCTTCTCGTACTATTGTGTGTAGACGGTTCTCGATCTCTGACATCGATACAAGCGTCACGAGACAGACGCGCGGTAAAAAGCGCGCGGCTCTAAAACACACATGTGAGTGGAATTGCTGTTGTTTAAACAAACCAATTACGCGGAGATTTCGGGTACTTTGGTTTTGGGACTACGTTTCACTAAAATTTCACTTGTGTGTGTGTGTGTGTCCGTTTCAACGCACACAAATATCTAAACGTACTTGCGATATTTTAATACAAAACTTAAATCGTGTCAGGCTTCTTTGTACAAGTGAAAGGGGTGCGTGAAGCCGCCAAAGTGGGTCTTAGACCCGTAACACTAAATTCTTCTGGCCGTTCCTTTCCGACGATCGATCGATCGATCGATCGAAGATGTAACCTTCGATCTTTATCTACAAATCTCCGCGTCGAACAGTGCGAGAACAATCATCGGCAGGCGCTAAAGTGTTTCGTGGCGCTTCGCGGCCACGGGGAGGGCAGGCTGGACCGCGCACAAAGGCCCCACTGTGGACCCCGAGAGCCATCCGGCATTCGGTGTTTATTTAACTAACAAAGCACGACGCGCATACCTGTTCACCGTGTGGCATCATCGCTCGCTCGCGCGCGCACGATCATTATCGCCGCCGGAGAAGAGATCGGGCGCTGCATCGCGCGCGACTGACGATGAAATGGCAGCGAGTCTTGTTTCGATCATTCTCGCAGCATCCTCTCAACGATCCCGCACGGCTCGCAGAATTTATATGCGCGGCTACAAAGAACATTGAACGCCTTGTTTCTATAATTTCGAGTTTACAGTTGTCACAATATAAATTTTAAAATTTGCGAAACTGCTTGGATCGAGAGTTAAAGATCGAATAGTATTTGTACGAGATTTTGTAACAATACGGTTATTTACAAAATTCCAAAAGGGGAGGGAATGAAAGATTAATTCTTTTGTGAAATATTTTTTCTCCGGTTGTTGAGCTAATAAGCTCATTGTCACGAAGCTTCTGAACGGATCGTTGACGTGGAAAGAAACGCGAAAAAATTTCAAGATTTAAGTTAAGTTTAGTTTGCACGATTTACGGCACAGCGGGATCCGCTTCAGCGATCCCGATGTCTTTATCTCGCTTTACCTCTTACACACATAATTCCTTTCGAGGTGGGATTAGTTTTGAGGAGGACCCGCGAGATCCCTTTAGGGATCCTCACGACTGTTGAGTTCAACGTCAACGTTGATCTTCTTAGTGGGGAATGCGCGGGAGACGCCTCGGTCTTTCTAATCTCTGCCTTCGCTTTTCACGACCTCGCGTCGAGGAAGAAGAAAAAAAAAAAAAAGAGAGGAAGAGGCGCGCGAGAGCGCGAGCGAAAACAGACGCGGCCTTCGTCATCTCCGTGAAACGACGACGACCCAGAAGAGAAAGAAAGAGAGAGAAGGAGAAAATGGCGAGCGGGAGATGCGAAGAGAGGAAGAGGGAGAGAAAGAAGTTTGCGCGTACGTTTTTTGGTGTCCTCTCGAGACGGCGGCCACGATCTCTCGATACGAGAGAGCCAGCAGCCTCCTTTCGTGGCTCACTCGAGTACTATTTGTCGGGCTCTTAGAATACGTATATATCGGTCTCTCCGGCAAAGCGATGACCTAAAGTTTTGAGCAAACACGACACCCGCCTCGACGACAACCGCCGCGAGATCTTCGTTTAGCCGCTTCTCGTGTCCGCTGCGTGTCCTCGATACGCCAGGAGGAGATCCGTCCAGACAGGAGAGAGCCTCTAATTGAGTCTCGCGATTTCTGCGCGGAATAATTCAGTGTTCGCTTGTCGGTGAAAACCGACAAAAATCCCGGTTCACAATCACACCTCGTTCGTTTAATAATACTAATTAAAAATTGAGAAAATTAACAATTGATATTAATTAAAAATTGAGAAACCTTGTGTCGCGTTGCATAAAACGCGTAAAACTTGTAATTTTTATCAAATTGGTTATTGTAGAATTGTTGTTATTTTTCGAGGTTTAATAATTGGTTTTAATTATTTTATATAATTATTCAACGCATAGATGTACAAAGTCGTAGTAGAAAAATATATCTAATGACCTACACAACATAGTTTTCTGCGCGAAACTCCGTCCCGAGTTACCCCCGCAAATCAGCAACATCTCAAACTACAGCGTACACTTGCTGATTCTTCGCTCTCGACCTCCTCAATTTCTTTTGTTTTTTTCTTGTCGGCGAGGAGAGAGAGAGAGAGAGATAGAAAGAGAGTACTGCTGCGGATAGACGCTTTTTCTTCGTGAAAATCGAGGCGAGCATTCGCGGTAGCTGGTAGCACAGTAGCCGAAGAGTAACGGGACGGGGTGGTCGTCGGGGCGAAGAGGGTTGCGACGTCTGCGGTGCGGAATTAGTATTCAGGGGCGTATCCGCGAGCGTTTATTTTACAAAGACGGGCAAATAGAGCTCCACCGTCGTTCCGTGTTCGGGGGTAGAGGGAGAGGAAGAAGAGGATGAGGAAGAGGGAGAAGAGAGGTCTTGTGCCCTCACGTGCGCGCCACTTCGCAAAGGTCGCTTCTTCGACGTTGCTGTCATCGTCGTCATCGTCATCGTGCCAAATAGCGACAACGAACGAAATAATGGGCATGTCGTCAAACTGTTGGGACGCTGAACCGTCGACCGACGCAACCCTCGGGCGACGTCACCGTCGTCGTTGGCGGCGCAGCACCTACTCCGCCGTTAAAGGGCAAGGGCGAGACGAAAGCGAGAGGCCGGGGGACGAAGAAGCGACGGGGGTGAGAGAGTGAAACGAGAAATGTCGGGGGCAAACTACAGCAGCCGCCATCTTGCACGTGAACGGAATTTCTGAACGGATACCAAGACGACCGGAGAGGAGCGCGCGCGTCTCCCCACCCTCTTTTCCCGTGCCTTCTCTTCCTGCTACCGTCCGACCTCGACGCGTTTTCGACGCGTTGACAAATTGTTTGATAACCGCCGCTCGGATTTTGATTGTGTGAAAGTGTGTGAAAATGTGTGTAAAAATATATAAAATTTGCTGAAGCAAAATAGAAAAGATAAAAGTAAATTAAAAAGAAAATCTTTGTAGGGTTTTAAAAGAAAAGAGAGTAAAGTTTCTTTTTTTTGTTCTTACATACAACGCGCGCATGTAAATATTGTTCGACGTTAACAAGTTATGAAAATTTCTATTCTTCAAGAAACATCACATCCGCGCGCCGCTGTGTCTGCTTCTACATGTAAGTAGCCGACGTTGATTAGCATTGGGTCCACGTAGGCTCTCCCTAAACACTATACCCTATTTAGGCTAACTTGGTAATCACCGAGGGGCTGCTAATCGCCAGGGGGTTGCCGTTTCGTCCCGCGTACCAGCCTGCGGGTAATTACAGGCCCGGTGACGTTGAATAAAGTCATTAGATTTTTCTCGTCGTCTCGCATGCGACGCGAAACGGTGCAAGAGAGAGTATATATACGGGAGTACGCAAGTACATACGCCACCCCGGAGTACGCTTGTATTAATTATCGTCAACACGCGCGAGAGAAACGACGACGACCGAGTGTCGCTGCGCGCGAGAAACCGCGTTGCATCTGCGGCAGGTGCAGAGAGAGAGAGAGAGAGAGAAAGAGAGAGAGAGAGAAAAATTCGACTCGCCATGACGCTGACAAATTCAGCAGAAACGTTAAAACGTGCTAATTATCTTCCGCCCTTAGAAAGAGAAAAAAATGAAAAAAAAAAAAAAAGAAAAAGAAACTCTCTAAGAAACGGCAGTTGCGCTTGGCATTTTATAATATTCCTAATTATACGAATTAAATTTGTATAAAAAGAAAATACAAACATAAATAATTATCTTACTGTAAGATGCGCAAGCTCTCGAAATAACATCTCGACATACAGAGTCGAAGAATGATCGCGACGTAATGCGCGTATTAGCAGGCTAAATGCTCGTTGCCTGGGGGCGCGCACGCGGAGGGTAAAATTTTGCTCAGAAAGCTCGGCGACTATCTTCCCGGGGGAACGCGGTCGGCACCTCGATCCCCGAGTCGAGCGATCGAGTTTCGTCGTAGTCAAGCCCGGCAACAACTATAACGTGCCCTTCAAGCTCCCATTACTAATCTCATAACACATCCGACCAATGAAGAATCGACAAGTTTTTACACGCGGACGCGGTTTCGCCACAAGCTGAAAACACGGAGGAAACTAACGAGTGAGTCTACGTGCTATTTAAAGATAATTAATACAAAACATACTCTGTGTAAATAGATTTTTATTTAAAATAATTTGTCTTTTTCGTATTGGTTTTATAAAATCAACTTTAGAAAAGTAGTTTATTGATGAAAATGTTTATTGTGACGCGTGTACTCGAAATTTCGCGTAGCCTTCTGGATTACTCGACGTGTCTTACTCGGCGAGCGTAAAACGTTTTCGGTGCAATATATAGCCGAGACGGTCGCGCGGATGGGTTTTCAGAAACGTCGTCGATGTTTGCCGCGGCCAAAGTGGTCTCGAGTGCGCGTCCATTAGCCGGGCACGCGGTTACGCCGGGCGCTCGCGCGTGGAAAAGTACACGCCGGTAGGAGGAGAGCGTGTGCGCGGTTGCGTGTGTAAAGAAATACCGTCGAAGACACCTCGATCGCGCGGCTACCGGGAGCCGCACGGCAAACATCGGCCCGAAGGTAAGAGAGGCGTATACAGAGGCCGCGGCGTACATATTGTATAAGTAGCGTTCGTTGCCCCCTTTTGCTCGCTTTTCGAAACGTCTCGAGAGGAGTAAAAGAGAGAAAGAAAGAAAGAGAGAGAAAGAGCATGCTGGTGTACCGCGAGACACAATCTGCCGCGGCGACGCGCGCGTCACAAATTCTTTTTAATTATTTCCCGGAATTTGAGAACGCGCGCGCGTGCGAGTTCGGGACGTTCTCCAATTTTTGAGATTTTCACAAGTTTTTTTTTAGCAAATTATTATGTTTGTTATATAACTAGAAATTAACGCGAGATGAAAAACCTAGAGAATATAAACGTAATAATTCCGCCTCACGTACACCAATATACCGACGCGTTTACGTGAGATGAAATTATTTCGTTTATGTTCTCAGTTTTTTCCTTTTAAATACTTCCTTTTAAATATCTTTTAAATACCTTTTAAATACTACTTGTGTTCTCTTAACGTTGTATTTTTCTGGGTAAACAATTATAGACCATTTAAATAAAAAATTATAGAACACCAATATCTCGCGACTGGAATTTTTTTCTCTCTTTCTTTCTCTCGCCAAAAAAATTAAAATATCTGCTTTCTCTTCTTATCTGGTCCATGCGCCATTCCTTTGCGCGGGACTTCCGAGCGTTACGTCTGGGCACGTAAACGTCTTAATACACTGGGGTGTTTGCGGAAATTCGACATTCAGGCTGCGCGCCCGAAGCCCATATAGACGACGACTCGCCCTCTCGAGACAGACCCTCCGAGACACTTTGAATCCGACGGCGATGCTTCACGCACGGCCGAATGTCATTACGCGCACCGCCGCGGCCGACGGCCACTCGACTCCGAATTTGTTTCCGATTTGTATTCGGGACCGCCGCCCGCGTCCGGGAGTGTTCTCCAGCTAGGCCGCAGCGTGTGTCGTCGAAGGGCACAGGCGCGACCGCATTCGATCACGCGCTCGGTTTCACCGTCAAGTACCCACCCGAACGACGAGTACCCTCCAACAACCCGCGAGTATATACTTCGCCGCGGTCGAAGGGAAATGGCGTAGATTTTAACAGCACTATATGCGATTTATATAACGTTCGGTGTAACTCGACAGTTTCCCATTTCGCAAAGCGAATCGCACTGAAATCTTATATAACAATCAAAATAGTATTTATTGTTTATTTAAAGTTTTCAATTCAATTTATTTAAAGATTTAAATTCAATTCTCGCTTGAGTGCTTTTAAATTCTCCTACAAATAAACTATATGTCGCTTATATTTTTGATAATATTTTTATCTTTTAAAACTTAAAAAAAAAAAAAAAAACGAGATTGCAAACCCTCCATCGAATCAACGCGCTCGCGGAACAAAAACGGCCTTGCGCTGCTGCACAATTTGTCAACGGGGGTATTTTCCAGCCGTGAAAATTTCAATGAATTCGCGTCCAGCTCGAGAGCCGGTCACTCCGTGTGTAGGAACTGTTGCCAAATATTTTCCGGTGATATCCGCATTATGAAACGCGGCGCGCGTTTTCGGTAGGCGTTCCGCTATTTTCTGGCAAATGCTGTGACGGCGAGCGCGCGCGTGAGAGAGAAAGAGAGAACGAACATGTTATTTATTTGAAGCCGGTCGGCGGCGAATCGCACCGCGTCCATCGGTCGGAGTCAATCAATGGTCGCGCGCGTGCAATTTGCAATACGCGCGCGCGCGCGTGTGTACTCGCACACGCACAAATTTTACATCGCGGCGCGTGCGGCTGCGACGGACGCACGGAAGGTTTTACAAATTCGCGGGGGTGGGCTTTTGGTACGGCCATTATCGGCTCCACGCTAATGCACGCGACGTAACAGGATAATCCCCGAATTTCGAGTTGCCGCGATACATCGCGACCGTGTGTATCCATACGGGGTGTTCGTTATGTACTCTCGTCGCACAAAGACTATATGTATAGATAAAATAAATAAAGCGCGCTCCGTTTGCGCATATGTTTCGATGACACTGTATCAGCTTTCGCGTATGTATCACATCATCGGCGTTTCAAAATTGAAATTGTTTCAATAAATAATAACCCGGGAATTCAAAATAAAATAGAAGTTTTTATCCGAGTTTGGATGATAATTAATTTCGTGGAATTGCGAATGAGGCTCAGTGTTAATTATCAATATATTCAATGACGAAAGTTGCGAGTTGTGATGAGAGAATTGCTTTTGAAAACAGTTTGCTCGAGAAGAAATTGAGAAGAATTTGCATTTCGGTTTTGTCACATGCGATCGAGTTTACACATCTTGTTTTGTGTATCTTGTTTTATTTACACCCTCTATGTTAGATTCCCGTACGTTATGCTCACAGACACGCGATCAACGTCGCGATCAACGTCGGTTCCGCGCGATATGGCTGATTTATTTGTTCGGGGCCGTGATACGAATCAATATCGAAAAATACAGCCGTGAAGCGCTCCGTCAATTTTTTCCCCTAGAAAACTCGCTAGTCTGCAATAGTTTTGCGAGAGCCGAAATTATATCGGATTTGTTCAACTACTGTTTCTAAAGTTCGCGTTAACAGCGCGAGTGAAATCGCGCTGTTGCATCGAAAGGACGACATCTATTCTTTTCCCTTGGAGAGAAAAAAAACGTCAATAATATTTCGCGACAATAACGTGTATTTCGTCGCGCGATGTGGCGGGCGCAGGTCCCCGCCATGAAATAACACACATCGTTGCGCCGCGCGGTCGCACGGTCGATTCTGCACAGGGAAAATTTAATGCGGCACTATTATCATAAAATTATGGTCAGCCGCAACGTAATGACGGATTATGAAAATATCGACGCGATAAATTTGCGCGATACACGATGTTTATATACGCCGACGTTACTTTTCGTTCACCAGCAAGCTCCCTCAGCATCGATCGGGACGTGCAAGTTACACACGAACAAAACTAACACATTTAAGTGCGACACGCACACATATATTGTTATGCGACATTAGAAAAGAAACGATTAAACAAGAAAAATGTCTCGAATCCGATCGAGCGTAACGATCGACGCAACGACGGCGCGCGTCTGTTTAGAGAGGTTTAATAAAGTGGTTTTGCAACATTCGTCGTTGCAGCGCTCGCCTACGACGACGTGTTTTCAGATGCCATTGTGACGACGTTTGTGACGTGTATTTGCGTTTTGCGCGCGCGGCGAATAGAAATTTAAGCAGGACCCGCCCGGCGCGGCAGCTGCACGCGCCGCAGGATACGCGCGCGCGACTTCGTTCTCCCTCCCGTAGTCGGAGAATCTCGATTGTCCGGAGGTGCTCGAGCATCAGCGAAACTCACTCTCGAGGAAAAATAATTGCGCTCTGCGAATTGCGAGTGTTGCGAGGCGAGCGCGCGTGAGCTGCCAAGCGGGCGCATTCAATTAACAATATTGTGACTTAATGTTTGGACGCATCTCGCGCCTGAGTGAACGCGTAGCTCTGAGAAAGGTTACCGGAGTTTTTTTTCCCCTCCCCAAAGAAATCTTCTGTAGAGTTGTGTGTACTCGTCGATTTTGGGGGTTGAAGACGTTGGGAATAAAACGTCGGCGATGAAGTTACGGTCGGGCGTTCTTGTGGAAATAATAATAATTACAATAACACGGCACGCAGGAAGAAAGAAAAGGAGCCAGCAAAAAAAAAAAAAAAAAAAAAACTGTTAACTCGATTCGAATTTCTATTTAAACTCTCATATTTGGCTCCCAGAGTTTCATGCATTTACACAAGAAACGTCAAAGAAACGAGCGGAAGTCCTCGTACGGGATGCGCTATAAAGAGTCCTCGAGATCAACCCAATTTTCGAGTGAGGATCGCGCAATATACGTGCGATCGGACACGCACGGATCTATTTGCCGATCCTCGAGAGAGCGGCGCGATCCTAAAAATACACGAGCGACGCTACGCGACAATGGGCGTCGTAAATGGATTATTAGGCATTAGAATCGTCGAACACCTGAACCCGTCGCGGACGATTCAGGGAATGCGCGTCCTTACACGGCAGAACCTTCAAATCCCGCGGGGACCTTCGTCATCG
>QVNZ01021148.1:0-20258 GCA_014825645.1 Pseudomyrmex dendroicus
AAATGCAATGGCGAGTTATTAAAGTTAATACGAAGAATCGATTATAGAAATAAATACTCTTATACATAAAATACGTACGTCATAAACATTGGTGTTGTAATTTTAATGAGATTGTGTGACAAAACAAACACACGAAATTTCCAGAATGCATAATTATACATTTATTTGTCTTACTTGTTCTCCACACTTATCCAGTGTCTAGCTTGCAGGCATGATTTGTCAGTATATAAGCCTGTATATAAAAAGGTCTGTGAATTTCATATATCGAAGCTCGCCATTAATGGGGAACGTAGCGTTAAAGTCTAGTCCGGAGGGGGGAAAAAAAAAAGAAATATAATCAATGCATCTATCTCTCCTTTCAGCGAGACCAACTTTCCTGAATCTGAACCTGAATCTCAACTCATTGACACGTCTTCAACAATCTACCTCTGCCAAGTGTAGGTGACACTCGTTGTCGATCGTCCTTTCAAACATGTACTTCCAACAATATTGAAAAAGACAATTGAAAGACAGAGTCGAGACATTGAAAACTCTGTGGTAGAAAAAATACGAGAAGTAAAAAAAAAAAGAAAAGAATTGAAATAACAAGAATCGAAGAAGAATCTTGACCATAACGTAGAATAAAAGTTTGAAAGGACGAACTCGATCGTACGTGTAATATTCTAGATTTTCTTGTTTTCTTTTTCAGTCACTAGATAGTAGTGTGTAGTGATGACAGAGTTTTGTTTTATGTTTCTTAGAAGTTTTGTTTTTTGTTTTTAGATTGGTTTGATTCAAAAATTGTATCACCGAATTTCTGTTACTCTGCACTGTAAGTGCAGTACGTAGTATAATATCACCCACATGTGTTGAATGTTTATTGCTTATAGTTATACCCTCGTTATCGTCGACTAATTTGTTGTTACACATTACGTATTTCACGCTTTTATAATTGAAATAAATTAGGAATTCAGAAAATCTAAAGATAATATTTGATCCTGATGATTATAACAAATAAAAAAAGAAGCGTGAAATATGTAACACACGTTATTTTCTGTTGATTTTAGGAAGAGCATGGACAGTCCCTTATAAATGTGTATCAGAACCGACCTGGCACCTTTTGATAACGATGTAACATCTCTGTTATCACGTAAATTTACATGAACTACACATCAGTATTTAACAATATTTGTTAAGAGCGTTGTAAAAATAAAAAAATCTCACTTAAAAAAACAAAAAATAAAAAAATCTCACTTTAAAAAAATAAAAAAATCTCACTTAAAAAAACAAAAAAAAAAAAGTAACAGGAAGTTTCACAGCGGCCAGATCGGCCCTGATGCTTAACTCCACTTGTGTATTTGAGAAACTCTCGTTCGTTATTCGCGCATTATCGATCTGATCGTGTTGGTTGTAGCGTCTCCGAACATGGTCAGTAGCAAACTCGGTCTACGTATGACCACATTGCACGAGGAAACGTCGAACGTAGGGAACCAAGCGTGCAGTCCTATCAACGACGACGACGAGGAGAAAAGCGACGCCGATTATTCCGAATATGAGGCATATCAGGTATTTACGCGATACAATCTCTTACGCGATGACTTGCGTTCGTCAAGTTTAAGTTTTGTAAAAAAAAAAAAACTACGCGTTTGGGACCAGGCTCCGCCGAAACCGGTGAAGCCGTTAACTTCTTCACGCACACTGGATTCGCTGGTCGAACTGCAATCGAAGATCAACACCCCGAGCATGAGCAGCAGCGGTTACGGTTCCCAAGCCGTTTCCACAACAAATCTAACGTCGGAAGACTCAATTTCCATCAGATCCATCAGCGTGGACGAGACTCCGGACTTCGAGTATCGCAACCTCATCGACGCAAAGAAATCGGAAAAAATGGACAGTTCTCTCGTCGAGGAAACGCCCGAGGAATACCTGGGCGAGGTGAACTCCGCGTCGGACAATTCGAACATCTCGCAGAGCGCTAGAACAGAGGGTCAGTTGCGAATTAAAGTACGCGAAACGTAACTTTTTTAAGATCTTCAGATCGTCGTTACAAATACGCAATTGCTGCTTTTACAGAACACCCGAAGAAAGAATCGAAAGAAATGGAGACTTACGTGGATGCAGGCATCGACAGCCCGGGTTCGACGAAAAGCGAGAGCGAGAGCAGTAGCAACGTCGAGACTCAGAGAAAGAGCGCGTGCGATCAGATACTTAACGACAGGAAGAAAAGCGAGATGGAAATCAGTCAAACGTCCAATTCGGGAGACGACAGTCCTATGGAAGGGACCTCGGTCGTGCATACCAAACTGCCGCCCGGCAAGGCAAGTATTGAACTGTGGAACAATGACGAAGTGAGAAGAGAAGAAAAGAGAAAGACTTCGTATAAGATAGAGAGAGAGAGAGAGAGAGAGAGATGTGTGGTGTGATTTTGCGAATAATCTCTATTACTTTTGTCCGTCAGGTGGTGCGAAGACGAAAGACTACTAGCAGTACAGGCAGGCCTACTAGTTCGCAGCACAGAGCTTCGTTTCCTATGGTCCGTCCACAACTTTCTGAGAGCAAGGCTGCAGCGCATTTGGAAGAAACGCTTCAACCTAATATGTCATACGAAAACGGCGACAATAGTTCTTCGGAGAGAATTGACGGTACTTGTAATTCAAGCAGCCGGATTTTTGTTGTTTTCAAAAAGAAAATTTTGATATACACCATTTCTATCGATATTTTATTCGTATATCGTCCTTTAAAAGATACTTCTTTCTTGCAACAGATGATAATAGCGATAAGAGCTCGGCATTCGGTTCGAGACACGATCTAACCAAGATGGAAGCTTCCCTGCCAGATTGGGTCGTTGTTGGTGAATCGGTTTTGGTTCGTCCTTACAGTTATTCGGGAGTTATAGCGTATGTTGGCCCCACGGAATTCGCCTCCGGGGCTTGGATAGGAGTGGAACTTGACGCTCCAACCGGTACGCGAATAAAGATATTCTTTTCTCGCAATAACTTAATTTTAAATATATTTTTTTTAATGCAACAATGCACTTTGCTGCTTTGTTGTCACAGGTAAGAACGATGGTGCTGTTAACGGTCACAGATATTTTACGTGTCGACCGAAATGCGGTATATTCGTTAAAGTTGACAAGCTGATCCAAGACAGACGAGGAAGAGCGCTAAGAAGTTACACCAACAAACAAGAACCCGCACCAATATCATCCGCGTCAATGCGCAGGAGCGTTAGTAAAGGTAATTTTAACAACCGATTAGTTCGTTAACTCTACGGCATTGGCTTGACATCGTCTTTGACAAAGCGACGGTTCTATTCTAGGCGAAGGGTTACATTCCTTGCACCGAAGTCGCAGCCGAGGGGAAGGCCTCTCTGCAACAGGTACACGTTCTTTTCCACGCGGCAAGTAAAACCGGATCACACATACACACACACACACACACCTGCTTCACCATTACTTCGTGTTAATAGGAAGTCACTAACATAAATAATCCTAATTGCTACATGCCTATGATATGTGTAGCAGGCAATGTTTCAGTCCTTTAGACGTTTAGGGGCAGCTATTAATTATTATAATTAATACTAAAAAAAAGTAATACTTGAAAAAAAAATACATATATATTATTAGGCCACGTTAAACATGTAACCAATACACACACATACACACGAAGCATGGAAATGAATTTTACAATTCGGACGACCGCTGTTTGAGCGACGTGCGCTCTATATTTCGCTAAATATTTCGAGGATAGAACGACGCATAATTGTGTGTCACATCGTGTATTGTCGAAAGTCAGTTTTGCGTTTACACTTTTATTTTACGAGCATTCCACAGTTTTATTTTCTAACGACTGTCTAATCGTTTTACGCGAGACGAACGAACACGAATTGTGATTTCTCAGTCGTGCGAGTTTTTAGAGTAATCAAAAAAAAAAAAAGAAAAAACAAAAAAAGAAAACGTTAGCACACTTTTCTTTTTTCATCATATCGACTTTTGAAATATGACTGCTATATAATTTGATGTACATATTCCAATGTGACAGTACTGTGCATTTACCAAGACAGTCCTGCGTTATAATAGAATTGCAATGCTGAGACCGATATATATATACATATATACATATATATTGGCATTTTTTTGCGAATCATCGGACGATACACTTTCCAAGATTACCACGCGGTAATTTGCATCAATCGGAAAAGTGCCCGATGGGAGAACAACAAATGCCAACAAAAACGTTTTTACACACAACACACCACGCATATAAATATATATACATATAATATACATATATATATATTTTACCACGCGTTTTCTGTAGATTATTTAAAGAATTTTATATGTGTATACAATTGTTTCATATATATATGTATATATATATACATATATATATTGTATTTTTTTAGTGCAATCTTGTTAAGTTCCTTCTTTTGTTGTAACATACATCTCTTCTGTCAAACGTTATTATTCTATTTACATGACACGTATTAATTTATATACTTGCATCTAATCGCATATTATGGTGCATTCTTGGAAGTTGCAAATTGTTCCTTAACCTTTCAACTGCGGACGCATATACATGTATGTACGTCGTCATGATCTTTTTTTTCTTGCGAAATTCGTGTAGGTTTTTTGTTTTTTACATATCTCGTGTATCGCGTATGTGGAAACTTGTACGAAACTTGTGTTATCGATTACGCGAGGCGAGTTTCTCCCGCGAAATTTATTCCCGAAAGGAAAAAAAATATAGATACTCATGCAAGTTAAAACGAACGCCGCAGTCGAAGGGTTAAATATATCAGTCGATTAATTTTGAGAGACAAGTTGCAAGTCCAAAAGTACAATGTCTAAATAGAATCGCAATATTAGGTTTGGTAGGTCTGTTAGATGTTTAGAAAACCGAGAGGTGTAAAATGTAAAGCTTGCTTGTATATCAATTGCGTAGCCAATTATTCATTCACACAAGTTTTCGAGATAAACGTTTAGGTTGTCGATGTTATCTCTCGTGTTATTCCACGGATGCGCGTTAGATCATTTGTCCGATAATTTACGTACAATTAATCGTATTGCACTTCTTCAAATGCACTTCGTTCGTAAAAAAAAAAAAAAAAAGAAATCAAATATTCTTTCCGCTTCGTGAATGAAATTTATCTTTACTCGAAGACGTATGATGTATACATAACATATATACCGCACCTCACATACACACGTACACCACATTTGCGCGCGAAAAATCAAAGGACGATATATAACGTTTCTATTTTTCTCCCGATTCACCGAGAACGTACGGATTGTGCCGGTGAAGTAATATGCAAAACAAAACAAAAAAAGAGAGGTAAGCAATTAAAGACTAAGGTTATTGATAAAAAAAAAAAAATTTGTCCAAATTGTGAAAACAACTCCTGTCCAATTAGAACAATACTTATATTATCAATAATGAGTATATTATTGTATGTAATATTTATTGACTATAATAATAATCGCGCCGCGGCGTGCACACGGCGTTTCCCTGTCGCGGCGGATGAGATCTCTTTTTTCCCAAATTTTTCTGTACCTTATAATTAAAAAAAAAAAAGTTTGATCGAATTTCCATCTCCGCGAAAGGGAAATCCTGTTGAACGGCGGCATCTGTCCATTTTTTGGTAAACTGATACCGTTGAGAATGAGGAAAACCACGCAAATTTAAAGAGATTTCACCGAGTGATGATGCTACATGCCTGCCCGGCGTAAAAACACGTTTTGAAAAGAATAAAATTTTCTTTACTTCGATCATCACACTTACACGCGTTTCTTTTTCGGTTCTTGCATTTGATTCGAATTGCAAATCGACACTCGCATTCCTTTCGACGCAATTGGAACTCGTATATCGTGAAAATATGAAAAAAAAACAATATATATATATACATACATGCCTGTTCGCGCTCTCTTTTTATTTTGCAGAGACGCGTGGACGCAAACAAAGTAACAATTCAAAAAATTCTGACACAAGTCGACGTATACGATTTCCACTGTGCGTGCATTTTGATATCTTACAAAACAATTATACGTATTGTATGTGTAAAATATGTGTAAAATTTTGAATTGCGTTCGTTTTAGAACCTCTTATAAGATATAAGTATACGCACTGAGAGAGTAATGCTGTTTTGTGCTTCACAATGAAGCGCGTTAATAGAAGAAAATAATACGAAAAAATATAATAATATGAGAAAATATGAAAAAATATAATATTAAATGGAAATCTTGAAAAAAAAAACAAAACAAAACAAAACAAAACAGCACTGAAAATAATTTATAATTACTACGAATTTCTTCGATCTCTCGCGGTCTTATAAGGGGTTGAAAGTATGTATTATCGTTACTTTGTCGGGGAAAGAAAAAAAAAAGAAGAGCACAAATGTTCGAGAAGCTGCAGCGGTGCATTTAGCATTAACAGAGCTTACACAGCCTATTCCATCCCGCAATAAGACAATGTCCATTTTTACCAGTTACAATTGTCTAAAAATACGAGATCGTTCAAACACTATACTTTGTACCCTAAAAAAAAAATGATTCTAGAATAATAATATTTTCGACCAAATCGGTTTTAAAAAACGAATGTATCTAGAAGACTTCCGAGTTTAACATTATATCTCTGTGATCGCTGCGAATGGTGTGCAAAAAAAAACGGTCTAAAGTTCCACGAGATAAAAATCGCACAGAATATATCCGCAATTGATGAATTCCTAAACCATGGCTGTGAAAAAAAAAACAAAAATAACGCTTTGTCGTTCGCACGCTTTTTGTTTTCCTCCTCGTTTTCGTATCCGCCCGCGCCATATCTCGAATTGTATACACGCTCGTTCTCCGTGTGCGACTTCGTTAAAATGCGTTACGAAAAATCGCGAAGAAACTACACAACGGCTGATTGATTAATTAAATTTAAAAAAAAAACCGTTCGTTAACAATCACCGAATGCAAATTTTTTTTTAAGGCAGCTCGCGAGCTTTTCTCATATCCCGAGATAAAAGAAAATTTAAAAACAAAAAACTCGCATCGATAAGACGACCGGGAATAATTGTCCGCACATTAAAAATCGATTAATGTGCGCAATTCGAAGAGAAGTTGATTAAGTGTCGAAACTTGCCTCTGAACCTTTCTGTGTGACGATAATGTTTCACTACGTGCAAAATATTTTTTCAGTACACACATCAGACGATAATTTATATTTTGTCTACAAGTACTCTTTACCCTTCCTCGAAACGTCTTATCGATCGCATTTGTCAGCGACCGCAACTTAAATATCGTCAATTAAGCAAATGCAGTGCGAGAGAGAGAGAGAGAGAGAGAGAGAGAAAGAAAGAAAGAAGCGTAATATTGAATTCGGAATTCTTCTAAACCCATTTCGCAGTGAGAGAGACTGTTCGAATGATCATGCTAATGTGAAACCTTATATACACATGTGTATGTACAACACGTAAGTCTCGAGATTGGTGTTATATTTTAATGTAAATGTATAAGAAAAAAAAAGAAACTACCAGAGAGATAGAGTATGTGTGCGAAGAAACCAAAAAAAAAAAACAAAGTGAGACAATTCCCCAATTCGTGCACGATTTATCGACACAGTAATATGTAAGACAAAATTTTAGCAAACATATAACATGCACAGACACACACACACACACTTGCTTTGTGTCTCGTTCTTATTTATTATATGTAATCACGTTTAAAACTTGGACAACATTTATCAATGACTGTGCAAACGTTAGGCTCTCACACACCGATACAACATTCGCGCGTGTCAAACTTGGACATTGGTCACAGTGACGCTGTATACTACCTACTACTAGTTAGGCTCTCACACGAGATGTATTCGCGCGCGCGTTTTTGACAACTGAGTGTGTAATTAAACTCTATGTAATAGCGCTGTCGAATCGTGATGATGACACACCCTCGTCGCGCACTCTCTTCGCCCGGCGCGCTTGAAACTCTTTACAGGACTTCACTCGCTAGAAAAGAAAAACCACGCCACGTTCGTGCCGAAATCCGCTTGGTCCACGCTAACTTTACTCATTAAATTACGCTCTAATATTTACATACGTACATATATATATATATATAATATACATAGACGAAGTCATTTTTTCTCGAGAAGGAAAATCTATGTAAGATCACTTATGCGACGTAGATCCCCCGCGCACCTACAAAGCAAGCCATAAAGAGAGAGAGAGAGAGAGAGAGAAGTTCATCTCGACAGAGTCGTCAAAGTGCATCCAGAAATAGATAGCAATATCTCAGAGAGAACTTGACGTTAAATACGCAATATATATGTAGTTTTTTCTGATCGAAGCGAGAGAGAGACAGAGAAAGAGAGCGGATCAAATCTTTGTACGCGTGGATCAAATGGACACACCTAGCTTAAATCTCGAGAATCGCCGAATCGTCGCTGTTTCCGCGTCCACGCCGCGAGGTAATCGCGCGATCGAAAGAAGAAGATATTTGAGAGAATGAGAAGACAAAATCGTAAATAATAATAAAAGACGTGGGGATTGGACTTCAAGTTCGATCGGCGATTCTCCGCTAGTAAGTGTAGAGCTTCTGCTGGAAAAAAAAAAACAAAACAAAAAACTTTAACGAATGATACAGTTGATATTTAGATAATAAGGATTTCAGGAATTCTTTGTAGGTCGATAGGATGCTGTGTCGTTTGATCTGGTTGTAGATAAACCGGAAATAGGAAAGCCTATTTTTGCATTGTGTGATTATAAAGACAAACGAAAACAAAAAAAAAAAAAAAGAAAAAAAACAACAACTAAGTATCTAGCCCAGACTCGTACTCACCGAACGTTACACATTACTTTGTACGGACGGAGTGCCACGTGCGAGAAGGCGCGTCCGGAGTATACAAATCAATCTTGTAGGAGATGTTGACTTTCGATGTCGTAATAATGAGTCGTGTATAATATTTATTACAGTCATGTGCTCTCGTGAGAATTACAACACGCCCGTTTTTCCACTTCGGTTTTCCTCTCCGCCGATTTCCGCGAGTTGAATATTCGCTTTCGGAGGGAACCGGGACGCCGATGATCTTGACACGTCAGTGTATAAACGCGGTCGTGTAGACACGTGTTTTTGCGTAGATTTTCCGCGAGGTCCGTCTCGTCCTTCAGCGCGGAAAAACGAAAATCCATATCGAGCTGAACGATCGTTTTGTGTCTCTAACCGACGAGTAATTACCGGCTTCAATTGCTCGTAGCTTTTTTAACCGTTTTAAATTAAAAAACCTCCTTAAAAAAAAAAGTCACTTAGGTGCGATCTTAATAACGTCAAGTGTTCGTCAGCGCGCGGAGTCGCCGAAAATGAATATTCACCAGAACGTCTCGCACAATTTACGTTACGCGCGCATATAGTTTGACATTAAAATGAATGTTTAGGAGATCCTAAAATAATTTGATTAATCGATTTTTACACACGAGATATCGATTATTAGCATTACGTCACACATACACACGTTACACTCGATTTTATCACAATTCGCGCTATCAAAAAAGGTTACGCGTATGTTGTGTAGAGTCGCGCGCACGTTGTTGATTCAACGCGACACGTTAAATTTCAATACTTAGAAGAATAGATAACGATTAAAACTAATTAGGCTACTTTAGTGCCGGTGTGTATTTATTAGCACGACGCTTCGCGTTTAGTAATTTTTTTTTTTTTTTTTTTTTTTTTTATCTGATGACGTCATCGTACAAACAAAAAAAAAGATACATTCCGAAAGTAATTGTTTTCCAGCGAACTTTGCGATTCGCGTGTTAAATTAAAAACAACCGAGTAAAAACTCGCGAGTGATGAATAAAAGAGTGTTAAAAAAAAAAACATTCGCCGCAAGATGGATCCCGTAGAGTTTTTTTGCCGTATTTTCTTTGCCCTTTTCACGCTTTTAAGTCGAAGAGCTTAAGTAAGTTAGTGACGTTTCCCGATTACGTTCAATATCTTATCGTCAAATTAATGGTGTTAGAGATTTGTGATTTCTTTTTGCGGTTTAAAGTAGGAAACGCGCGTATCAGGCAGCGTCAAATGTGTGCATCACTCGCGTAATTTTCACGTGTCTCACACACAAACATACACACACACACAGACACACACACACACTTACGTACATATATTGCACAATTCAGTCAGTCACTACTCGCGTACGCACTTAGTGGCATACGTACACGTACTTTTAGTGCCCCACGCGAGGAAAATTAAAAAGCAAAAAAAGCAAAAAAAAAAAAAAAAACAATAACGAGATAAAAGAAAAAATATAAAAGTTTTAGCGAGTACATGTATACTCCGTGTAATTTTTCTCTTCGAACGCGCGAAGGACGCTAATTCTCATCCTTTTTGTAGCTGCGGTAGGCAATTCTTATTATACGCGATTTACTCATACTTTTCGCCGCGAAAAGCAAAAGAAATGTACTTTTTCGATCTCGTAGGCCATCTGTAAGAGCTAATTAATAATTATTATTATTATTAACAAGGAAAAAAAAAACAAATACACTATAGAACACACTGTGTCGTAAAAGGAAAAAAAAATCAAGGGATGATCACTGTGTAATAGTATTATTTTATAAGCAGTCAATAACAATTAATATATCTATCGAAGTAAGTCGAAAACACACACATACACACTCGCCCGCTCCGCCCATCCTCCCCTCCCTCGTTCATCCGTTCCCCTTTCTCTTTCCCAACTGCCCTTCCTTCCCCCCCCTCCGCTCCGGAAAGAAAAAAATAAGAAAAAAATCGTATATTCATTTCGTAATAATTAAGCCCGTTCTGTCTCGAGAGAGTACCTCTATATTGTTAAATAATTATACATAACGCGATATATACATGCATATAGAAGCTGATAACAGATATGACTTAAACTATAAGGTGTGTACATTTTAATTTTTATGGATATAAAATAAAAGTATAATTTAATGTTCTGAGAGTTGTGTGCGCATGTGCGAATAATAATACACAAAAAACAAAACTCGGTCGACCCGGACTCCCTTCCCCCTCCCGTCCCTCCTCCGCCCGCTACTACGTGCGCGAATCCAATGAGTTTTTCATATCGTTTCGTTGTCGAATAATTTCGATGACTTGGTTATATGTGACGTTTGTTAAAATCATCACGAGTATAAAATCGTTCGCGACAATTTCTAAGCGGACGATTTTTTTGTCTTGATTTTACTCGTTTTATTATTTAAGAATTATTAATTTTTATTCTTAACATCAACGACAAGTATATATAGAATTTAGTTGTACACATATCGCCGTCATTAACGGATTTTAATTTCGAGCAACTATTGTTTTTTTTTTGTTTTTTTTTTTAGTTTTTAGAACCAGTGATATTTGCATTAAGGAATATACTTCAGCGTGTGTTGAGGATGTGATCGATTCAAGTATGTGTAATTAATTGTAATAAGTAATCAAAATTCTATTATGACTCTCCCGACTTGAGAATAAGGTGTTTAAGGTACAACTATATATATATATATATAAAACGCATATACGATTAACTTTAGTAATGTACGAACGCTCAATGCGTACAAATCTGTAATAATCGATTATAATTTTACTATTATCATTATTACCATTTATGATTTTGTTGGTGAGTGCCCGTCAGATCCCTCTGACGACACCCCGCACTGTTATTATTATTATTATTATTATTATTATTATTATTATTATTATTATTATTATTGTTATTATTCTATATTTTTTTCTGCATCTTACGCTTCATTGTACGTTTCGATACGTATGATAATAAAGAATTTACAGCAGAACACAACATTGTACTCTTCAAACATCTCCGATCCTTTCTCGTAGCATTTAAATTGCATGAAAAAAAAAAAAAAAAAAATTAAACATCTCGTACATTTCGATAGTATGTAGAATGAATATATGTATTATATTCTTTCGCGCGCGCGCGCGTTGTCAACTTTTCCTACCTGCGTGCGTGCGTGCATGTGTGGTCACGCAGGTATGAAATACTCGCCCTCGTCTAATTTAAATATAATGGGATGACTCCTGCGGGAATGTCGGTGACTCCTGAGTCTCGGAGGATTCTTTCAAGGTTCTTTTTGTCCTCGGAAACGCGCAGGAGACGACGACGACGACGAAATCCTCCTCTCCTCGCGGCCAAACAGACACTCGGAACAAGTGCACTCGTGCGGTTTTTTCGCACACGGCACGGATATCGACAAGAGATGTCTGCAATTAGCAGTACGCCTCTTCGGTGTGACCCTGACTGTCGTTCCTCGTGAGAGATAGATTCGCGTGTGAACACTCGCGCGCGTGATTTGTGACGTCCCGCGAGGAGCAACTAGAGGATATTCCTTTTCGTATGATCGCGCGTTGTCGTTGAAGATAAAACAAACAAAAAAAAAAAATCAGAATTTTGCAAAATTAACCGTCCAAGTTTTCCGAACGATATCGTACGTATGTTTTCTCAAGCGGCTGACCGATGCGGTTCTTATAACGCACGAAGGTTCCGAACTCGGCGTAAGAAGAGCCCGGCTTATTTTACTTCTGAGAGAGAGAGATGAATCGTTTCAGACATTGACATTCAGCAGCCGACAAAACGGACTCGGATGTAACGCATGCCCCTCTTTTGCTTTCACATCATGGCCGTGTTCTTTCTCTTTCTTTCTCTCTCTCTCGAGTGAGAGAGAGACTTCGCAAGTCGTCCTTTTTTGCCATCTTTCTCTCTCTCTCTCTCTCTCGCTCTTTATTTCTCATTCTCTCTTTACACAAGCGTGTCGCGAGCGTATATTTCGCATTTCAAAGCTGCGATGCGATGAAAGAGCGTACAAGGATCAGTGAACTTATCCATGGTCAGCACCGATCGCCGTCTCGGTCCGCTCTTGTCTTCGCGGATGAAGTGTACATAATATATGCGTTATAACGTGCGCACATATGTATACATATAAAAATATGTAGCGCGCTAACCTTTCTTCTTCTCGCGAATAGCAAGGAGATGGACAAAAGAAAACGCGCTTTTAATTTATTTCGCGCGTTGACATATAAAATGAATATAACGCGCTTTGTTTCACTTTTGCTTTTAAATCACCGTCAGATTTTTCTCGTCATTGTCTTTCGATCCCCGACGAAATTAATAGTGTTCCGAGATGTGTGACGCATCGAGCAATCGCCGAAGACGAGCGCGCGTGGCAACAAAGAACGGGGTAGCGGGCAAAAAAAAAAAAAAAAAAAGAATTCGAACGCAATCCTGCTTCGGCGAATGCAACAAAATCGCGCAAAATATCGCTTCGCTCGCGAGAATTATTATTTCGTCGTCAACACGTGCGCTCGCACGTACGAAACTTAGAAATTCCTACATTCGCTCGTCAGATTCGTCGAAGACAACTGTCGATCTCAGCGATATCACGTGTTTTTTTTCTGAACTAGAAAAAAAATAATTCGTCGAAATTACCGGCGTTCGAATTACCGCAATCGACACGTAACGCGCGAGAACAAACGTCGTTTCGCGGTCGTTTCGCGCGAACCTGAGACTTTGCGCCGCACTTTCTCGATTATAAATAATAAATGCGTCGCGATGCATTTCTATTCCATCGGAATAGCCGCGCTCCCCGAAACTGCGCCGGAATAAACGCGGGTTTCCGCGTACAGGAAACAACAAAACCGACGACGGGATGTTTTTAGCGTGCCGAAAATATATGAGCGCCGAATTACGACGTTCCCACGAAAATATCCGTCCGACGTAGTAAAAATGTAACGAAGAAACCCGAGTGTATTCAGGTATTTCATGCAAACGAGAAACCACGGCGCGTCCGACACAAAGTCGGAATAAAATGCAGATCGTGCACTATTATGCGAGCGGTCGGTCGGTTGCCACAATTTTTCGTGAAACGAAGCGTTAAAGATTAAAAAAAAAACCAGCGCGCGCAACGACGACATGACAATTACACGAGCGACGGCAAAAGACGCGATTGCGACAAAGTCGCGAAATCGCGATTGTGCCAGATTTTTCTTCGCGCAATCGCTCCAATGATTTTCTGTCAACATCGGGCGCGACGAGCAGAAAAAGACAAAAAAAACAAAAAAAAAAAAAAAAACGTCGTTTCGACAATCCTTTAGATAAACAGGAATCGCCGCATTGAACGTCTGTGTATATATTCAACGATGCCAATTATTAAGTCATCTCTCGAAGTGATCGCGCGCATTTCTTCCGCTTTCCCGAGGAAATATAATCTCTTGTTTATGAGACATTCATAACAAGTAGTCGCATTGAGCGGCAAACGAATCAAAATCCTATATGCAGCGCAAACAAACGTCCTTTCCGACTCTCTTCCGACAGAAATTTGTTTACGCGCCAACAACGAACGATGATGAAAAATATAATCACACGCGCGATTGAATCGCGTGGAAATGAGATTTTCCACGCTTCTTCGAAACGCTGCGCGTTATATACTTTACGCGTTTGTAAATATTATGTTCGAGCGACGCTCGCATGTTTAATTAAGATTGGTATCTCGTAATTGCAGTCTGTGGAAAATCGCTTTTCAGCACGAATGAACGATCCGATCGGTTGTCAGAACATTTTTCAAAATTTTACGTTACACGCAGACATACATCACGCGATGATCGACGTAAATTTTCCACATCGGAAAAAAGCGAGCCGCATGTGCCAAGTCCTTTGAATAATGATTCACCTCGCGACCTTCCGGAGGTTTCGCGGATGCGCAAAGTCGCGGATGCGCAAAGTCGCGGCCGCGAGACGCGCGGCGGAATATAAAATTATAAAGAAATCGCCTGGTCATCTAATAGGAAGATCTCGCGCGGATTCGTGCGCGCGCGCGGATTTATCCGGGCATCGCGCGGCCGACCTTTTCCGGACGGTCCATCGCGCCGCATGTGAATCAAACGGGAACGGGAAATACAATGCGCGTATGTGAATATCGCGGCGCGAACCTTGCGCATATGTAATTGCAACAAACGCAACGAAACGATTTTCGCATGGGAATGATTTATTATCGCGGCGAGAGTTCGGCAGCGAGACTTGACGACGACGCAATTTAAAACCGGGGCGGTACGACACACGCGACAAGATGAAAAACGTCGCGATAATATCGTTATAGCGAGAAGTTCGTGGTTTCTCACAAAAATTTCCAGAGGCGGTGAGATTTTTTTGTGCCCCCCTCCCTCCCCCATTTGCATAACTGGTTACAAGAGAGATAGACTCGGACACCGGGCGCAAGCGCGCGATCTCGGAAATTCTGTTAAGTCACCGATATAATATATGTCAAGCCCGATCGATTTTAAACTTTTTATCGGTGACGTCACACATTTTTACGCGTCGATTTTCGTACACGTTGTCGCGTGTGATGTCACACACGATTCCGACGAACGTTCAGGAAAAGAAAAGGAAAAAGGATCTTTTCAATCGGTTTACTGGGAACGTTAAACAGCTGAAGAATCAAGATCGCTGACTCATGGTTTTAAGGAATCGCCCTTTATCCCGCAACAAGTGTCGCCACTTCCTCGTAACTGATAAGTTTCTTCGCGATACTCCGAGTATATGTTCGCGAGTTTAAACTTCCGACTTTTTTGTTTTACACACAATCTGCTTCCGCAAAAACACAAAAAAAAATTGCTAAAAGGACGCGTAATTTGTTTCAAGTTATAACTAAAATTAGAATGCGGGAATGATTCAGTCTCCACTATCGCGATCGCTCTCGAGAGCATCTGGTGCGAATCGAACGTTTAATTGATGACACAAATCTTGACAAGAGAGCATCTCTTGAGGCGTTTTTGCAGCAATTGTGCGATGCTACCGAGTGTTCATTCCTTTACGGAGAACCGCGATGAATCACTCGCTCGCGAACGCACAGGGAAAGACTGGGTTTCATTAACAATTTAGAGCGGAATAATTTTCCAACTGGTCTGGTGAATAATTCGTCTCTCTTCGCTCTTCCTACTTTTTGATAAACTTCGACGAGGAAGTTTTCGCAAGAACGTTTTTTTCTGCTTTCTCGTTAAAAAACATTATAATACGCAAAATTACAAAATGTTGTGAAGAGGAGTTGAAATATTATGAATAGTCAAACGCCTGTTGGAAAATAAATCAAAGTGCAAAAAAAAACCAGAACAAAAATTGACAAAATCAACGAAATCAGTGCGATTAGTACAATCTCCTGTCTTTTCATTTCCGCTCGCCGCGCACTCGTCCTGTTGTTCGTCATTAAACGTGACGAGATAGATTGTCTGCGACGTGACGAAGACCTTGACTGGATGAATCCAAGTCAGAAGAAGAAGAAGAAGAAGGAGAGGCACAGTCCCTAAGGGATCGAATTAATCGGCCGGATTGACAAACGATTAGGATTATAGAGCAGCGCGCGCCGCCACTCGACAAAAGAAAGAGGAAAGGAAGAAAAGAAACGGAGATCGGTGAAATGTATAATTTTTAGGCGCGGCATGGGACGATGATGTGCGATCGTCTCGAGCTGATGTCTTCGCCGACCTTACCTCCGTTTCTTCCCCATTCAAAAGACACACCTACCCCGGGGGTACTAACCTCGGGAACAAAAATGCCTTGCGCTGCCGTTCTTTTGTACGGGGGGGTGGTGTTGTTGCAAAATTGAGATAAAACGATTTTTTTGTCATTGTAATGTAATAATAAAAAATATTGAATGAGGAAAATCAATAAAACTCAAATACAAAACAAGCGACATCTTATTCGCTGGTGAGACAAGTTTCTTAGATTTATGTAACAATAACATCCCCCTTGCACTGCCAAGCACGGAAGTCGGCGAAATAAGTGAGCGCGCGCTTTTATCGTCACGCGTGCAATAACCGCGAATTGTGATTTAGCTCCTCGAATGTGCACTTACGCGATAATGTTCTCTGAGAAAACGAAGTCTACAATGCTGATGTTTTTCTTTACAAAGAAAGAATGTAACACTCTGTATATGTTTTTTTTTTTTTATAAAAATTGAAACATTCCTAAAAATTATATTATATATATATGTATATTTATTTATTTATTTATATTCACTTCAGCTTTCGGCCAAGAAGGGGACTTGGTTTACATATCATCTGGTATCTCGCATCCTTCCATTAAAATCGTTCATATACTCCTTAACTTGTCTTAAAACCATACTATATCTAATATTACTTTAAATTACTATATTTTGCTTATTACTATCTGTACATTTCATTCACATTTTATACTTTTTTATATTATATTATTACATAACACATAATCTTGTCTTACTTGAATCTGCTTTGGTTTGATTAGATTTAAACATCATTTTACCTGACCTTTTTACATGCTTTATAACCTTATGCTAGTTCTTCTTCGTGTTGACTAAAGCTTATTTGTACCAAAATCTATTTTTCTTTTTAAAGCCTTTCTAGTACCATATCTTTTTCCTTCTCTAGTTTATCATCACATATTTTTTCTATCCTTTCTTTCGGATCTTTACCTAAACCTTTAAACCATTCTTTTACGACCTCACATTCACTTACGTAGTGTTTGAAATTGTCCAGACCTGCTTCACAAAATGTGCATCTTTTCTTATCCTCTTCAATCCAATAGGGGTAAACGGTACAGTTGTTGGCCACTTACCAGTGATTGGCTCCATCTTAAAAAGAACAGGATATTATGAAATAACTTTTTTGTATATCCTTTTCTATGATGATATTTAAATCAGTATCAAGTTGCTCTTTAAACCCTGATGAAATGTTCACGAAACGTCGGTATAAAAATGACACTAACGCGGTTCAAATCCGAAAAACATCTTTGTATATTAATACAACACACCGCGAAATGTCACTTACGATTAATGTTATAAATAAATTAAATGTGGCCAAAAATGGAACCGATCACTGGCCAACAACTGTATCGTTTACCCCTATTTGTTATTTTCCTTCAGAAACATTCCCAAGTTACGAGATCGCGAGTTGGTTTCGATTGCTTTTTCGAGCGACCTTGCGCGGAAAGTTCAAGTGAATAAATTAAATTTAAGCGCGTTCCAAACTCATGATACTTGTCTCTTTCTCGTTTTTTTATTTTAAGACTATTTATATACAACCACGGAAAGATTTTACTCTCGTCTTCAACGGAAATAAAATCGCACAGAATATAAAAAAAAAAAAATAAAAAAAAACGAGAAAAAGGAAGATCTTGTTTTCGAGATATGCTTATACGAGTAGTTTCTAGTTTTTTAAATCAAAATAAAGTCGTCGGTACTTTGCGGACGTCGAAAGGTTGTCATGACAATCACGTTTGTGTCCCGCAATAAGAAGAGAACGACAAGTATCCGCATAAAAAATATGACCGGCGAAAAATTCGCAGGACGACAATACGGGGATATAATTATAGCCGTCTCTCTTCTCTGAGAATAGTAATTGAAAAAATTGTGTGGAAAAAATCATAACTCGGACTCGAGCTACCAATTAAACCGCACCGAAAGGGAAAAAAACGATGAATAAGACTCTTCATTATTTACTCATTGACGAGACCCGGCAATTGGATGCACCCAACCGACCCCGACGCTTACTCATTCGTTCCTGCCGCCTCCTGGTTTGCATTCGAAATTCGTTGGCGCTATTCGCGGTTCCGATTAATAAATGTGTTACCGCTGACGATACACGTGAACGGTTTACCGCGTTTATTTGCTCGTCGCATGTCAATATGGTCCGTCGTTTCCGCTTAGACACACAAGTGGAGCATCTGCAAAAATTACAGCGATTAATAACAGCCGGTTTGAAAAACTATTTGTTTTTGGTGATGAATGTTTGCTTGTGCAAAATTAATTTATCAAAGATCGCGCTCTTCGCGCGAAGAGCGCGAAATCGAATCAAACGAGCGATCGAACGATTGCTCGAGCTTTGTGCGGCGAGTCACACATCTGCATTCGAAATTTGCGCGCCCGACCGATATGGGATCGGGTCTGCGGTCGTCGGCATTGCCAAAGGAATTCTCGGGAACGGAAAGCCAGTCCAAAAAGTCGGGGATGATGAGTCACGCGGAGTTGTTCGCGCGCAACCTCTCCGCAAGTTTCCGTCGTCTAGAGAGACAACAAGAAAAAAAAAAGAATTCGCGCTTAGATGTATGTGTGTTATAAAACGAAATAGAAATGCACACAAGAACTATCAACCGTGGATTCGTTCGCGAAGCTCTTTGTACGATAATAGCGACGCGCGACGTCGTCGTATCTGAGAGAAATCACAGAGCGACATCTGTCACACGATCATTTGTCAAAGGTCAAAAAAATCGAGCCCGCAGAGAGAGAGAGAGAGATGGGAGATAGGTGAGGAAGACGTCTGATGTGTGACGAGCGCGAAAAAAATCCTTCATTCGTTTTTGTTTTTCTCGAGCGAGGGAACGACCCCGAGGAAACGAACGACGAGAGCTGCGAATCTCCCGCAGAGATTAGGCATAAAGAGAGATTTTACATTCGCGCGCGATCATCCTTTTTGCACTCGACGTCTGACTAACCCGCGTCGTCGGACTAACACACAAACGCGCAGCGGCGACGCACATTTACGTGTTCGCACGTGTATAGAAGCGCCGTGTGGTGCGCGCGCGATTGGCGACCGTGGCAATCGCGACTATGGTGGGAGGCCTCAATAAAAGTCAGTGGCAGACTGATTATGATTCAGAGTGGCGGTGGATATCAGCTTCGCGTGCTCGCGCGCTTTTTCGTCGTCGATCCTCTTCTCGACGCGGGGACCCCATCGTCACACACGGTGCGATCTGTCCCGTAACTTTCGAATTGTCGATCTCCAATTTTTCCCCCTCGTCTTCCGCGCGCGCTCAGCTTTTCGATCGTTTCAACTTCCGCCGAGAACGAACCAAGAGGGAGGCTTTCGTCGGTGAAAATCGAACGAGGTGCGTGTCGCACACATAGGTATATATAAAAATATATGCACACAAAACCGAGGAGTCACGCTCGAAGCAACAGAGCGAAAGAGCCCCGGTGAATTGGCGAACTCGGCGAGGAAAACACCACACACACACACACACACACACGAGAGATCGATAGTGTCGTGGCAACCACGTTCCAGTCTGTACACCTGGGTATTGCTGCTCTGGGGTCAGAAACGGCTGGTTTTCTCGAAGCAGAAATCAGGAGTAAGAAGTAATCGCGCAACGAAGAAACGCGCGAGTCGTCTCGCGCGTGGTCCAAGCGGAAACAAATTCAATCGAACGAATCCGGACTATGGAACTCGTCTGACGTTTTCGGTTTTCACGATCCTCGGAGGTAAATCGTCTTCAGGAAGCACGTGTGTCTTTTCAGTGTTCCTCGAG
>QVNZ01021149.1:0-14143 GCA_014825645.1 Pseudomyrmex dendroicus
AAAAGCTCATTTAGTGGTCAATTTAAATATACATATGTTGTATCGTTAATATAAAGAAAAGATTCTCTATGATATATTATTACTAATATATTATTTTTTCTAACGTGTTGCGATTATTTAGGTATTTGACATTGGAAAAAATAGCAAACCTCCAATCACTGGAATAGAGTTCCACAAAATACCGAATTCTGATAAATACATGATCATTGTGACAACTCTTATGCGCATTTATCAGTACATCGGTGCTGTTAGCAATCCCGAAGAGAAACCTCTTTTGCAGCAAGTGTTCTATAGATATTTGAATGCACAAGGTATTATCTCATGAAAAAATATTTAAAAGAATGTTTAGTGCATATTTATATAAATAAGTACATAGTTGGTACTGTATAATTTAATAAATAAAATGTCATATATTTACAGAGAGCTTTAGTGAAGTGATAAGTTCTCTGCCGTATTCAAAAATGCAATTTTATTATCCATCTTTGGGTGCTGTACCGAAATCATTTGGATGGTTAACGGAAACTGGTATTTTATACGCCGAGGTATAATTATATAATATTTCTCAATGACACATTAATTCGGAAACTTTAAATACTTGATACGTATCTAAAAATCAGCGTTATTTAATTTTTTTTCCTACATTTTTAGGTTGATGCAAAACCAGATACAAACAATGTGCTAGTCAATCAGCAGATGTTAACATGTCCGGAAGTGAGTCTTATGAGCAGTAACATTCCAAAACCGGCATCGACGCCTTTATCATTTGTATTGACGGAATTTCACGCATTGCTGTTATATCCAGATCACGTAAAAGGCATGTCGCTCCTAAACCAAGAGTTGATATTTGAAGACGTTTATAATGATGTACGTAAATATTTTTCACAGTGGTAATATTCTTTTTTATCGTAATATAACTTTCAATATAACTCAATATAGCATAACTTTTCCTCGTGAAATAGTAAAATATTAAAATCACACGTAATTCAATGGGATTTAGGCAGTTGGTAAATTAATTGGCATCACCAAAGATCCCGCAACACGATCAATTTGGGCTTATAGCGAGCGGGCCGTTTTCAAATATAAAGTAACGAAAGAAGATAGGAATGTTTGGCAGGTACAACAATAATAAGAATTAAAAATTTTAAGACCGGCAAGAGTTAACATATTTTCTGTGTTTAGGTGTACGTCGACAAAAGTGAATTTGAACTGGCTAAGCAGTATTGTAAGGACAATCCGGCGCACATCGACCAAGTGCTTGTAAAACAGGCGGAAATACTTTTTAAAGAGAAAGAGTGAGTTTCTTTATGTGTTCGATATACTCATTATTTAAATTTATTTGATTATAACTTTTTTTGATTATAACGTTTTTTGCAGATACGAGAAGAGTGCGCTAATATATGCGGATACTCACTCGTCTTTCGAGGAAATCTCATTGAAGTTTTTACAAGAATGGCAGATCGAAGCTCTAAAAACATTCCTGCGCAAGGTGAGAATATTTATTTGATTTTTCTTTGACAAAAACAAAATAAATCTTACTGTTTACTTCAAGAAACTCGATGGCTTGAAAACACAAGATAAGACACAGATAACAATGATCATAATTTGGGTGATAGAGCTGTTCATGAACCAAATGGGAATTTTGCGGAGCAGTAACACATCCTATCTTCACGATCCGCAATATATAAAATTGCAGAAACAGTTTGACAGTTTTCTTGCCAATCCCAAAGTCGAGGTACTGAATGAGAATAAACATATAATGAGCAAAGACTAGAAAAAATAAAATACTTCATCTTTTGCACTTCCTGTTGTACAAAAATTTATTGTTGAGTCAAATTTAAAGAAACATTGACGTAAAAGTTTTCGATATATATAGGAATGCATCAGAAGAAATCGAACCACGATATACGACCTGATGGCCAGTCACGGTGATAAGGACAATCTGATACGTTTGACAATAATGCACTGCAACTACGAGGAGGTGATCCGCCAACATCTGTACAAGAATAACTACTTGGAGGCGCTTGGAGTGCTCAAAAGTCAGATTAACCAGGATCTTTTCTATCAATTCGCCGGCATTCTGCTCCAAGAATTACCGCGGCCCACAGTGGCCGCTTTGATCTCACAGGGATCATCACTGGAGCCGACGAAACTTCTACCGGCTCTGATTTCATGCAACATTGATGACAAACATGTAAGGCGAACACACACACACACACAAATAGAATTATTTTTATCGTTTCGATTTTAGCTACTTTTTATTTGGCTAAAATTAATTATTGACAGGCGAGAGAGATTATTAAATACCTGGAGTTTTGCGTATATAAGCAGGGCTCGCAAGAGCAAGCGATTCATAACTTTCTTCTTTCCTTGTACGCACGTTACAAACAAGACGAAGTAATGCGATATATAAGCTCTCAAGGTAAAATACACCGGATTCAAACGGTTTATAGTCTCAAAATTGAACAAGTTGAATATTATGCCGATATTGATATTTATTTATTATTGCGTCAGGTCAAGATATCAGCATGGTGCACTACGATGTGCATTACGCGTTACGATTGTGTCAGGAAGTAGGCCTGACAGAAGCCTGCGTGCAATTGTCGGCTTTGCTCGGTTTATGGACTACTGCCGTCGATCTTGCCCTTACGATTAGCGTGGATCTCGCTAAGCAGATCGCAGCCATGCCATCTGATCACGACGACGAATTGAGAAAGAAACTCTGGTTGAAAATAGGTATTTCCACACCTATCTTGACTAGAAAAAATTCTAATTTAAAAAAAAACTTTTAATTATTTTTTTTTTGTGATACTTTAGCGGAACATGTGGTACGAGAGAAGGACGATATAAAACAAGCAATGGAATTTTTGCAACATTGCGATTTAGTCAGGATCGAAGATATTCTGCCGTTTTTCTCTGATTTCGTTACAATTGATCACTTCAAAGAAGCTATTTGCAATTCCTTGCAGGTAAAACCTAAAACTATTTACAAACGCGTACGACTATAATTAGATTTATTCAATTTTATCAACTTTTTTCCCTATGTATATAGGAATATAACCAACATATTCAGGATCTCAAAGAAGAAATGCAGGAAGCCACAAAGGCAGCAGAGTTAATAAGAAAAGATATTCAAGCTTTTAGAACCAGGTATTATATAAACGAAGTTAAATTTAAATAACAACATAATATTTAAAATAACATAACAAATGATTATCAAATTCATGTTTGATGACACACATCCTGTATTTGATCATCATATTCTTTCAGGTGTACTTTTGTGCACGCGAGAGATACATGCAACACATGCGAGGTGCAATTGCTTTTGAGGCCTTTTTATGTATTTCCTTGCGGACATAAATTTCACAGCGATTGTTTAGTGGCGGCGTTAACGCCTATGTTGTCTATGGACCAGAGGACAAAGTTGGCGGATCTTCAGCGACAACTTACCCTCATTTCGAATCGACCTGAAGACACTACTTCGATGACTTCCGTATCTTTGTCAACGAGAGATCAAATCAAGGCCGATATCGATGAACTAGTGGCCTCCGAGTGCCTCTATTGTGGAGAACTTATGATAGAGTACGTTTCGTTATCATTAAATAGTTTTGATTATACGACAGTCTACAATTACGAAATTTAAGTAAAATCTTGTGAAAATTATATGAGCATACGTGAGCATAATTATCGATTGTATTTCACAGGTCGATAGATAAGCCATTTATTGAGGAAGAGGATTACGAACGTGTGATGAAGGAATGGACGTGATAAAATTTCCGCGGAACATGTAATAGAGTATAATAATGTGATATATACAGAGAGCATGTCTTTTTTTTTCTTATTTATGTATGAACAATTGTTTATATGTATATATTTCTTTCATTTATATAAAAAATTTAGCCACATCAACTAGCCATCATGAAAAATTACGAATTACTGATTTTGAACGATTAAGAGATCTCGGTTTCCGCCTTTTTATCTCTTTTGCTAATGGACTTGTTGTTGTAGATGTAGTAGCGTAAAGGTTTCTTCGACCATTCCGGACCATAGCTGTCGATTCCGATTCTAGCGGTTTTGACAATTTTGAAGTCCGTTAACGCACCGTCGTCTTCAAGCCACAGACTCTTCCACGTACAAAGAGAATATTTACTGTGTTCTCTGGTAAGCTGATACGCCATGCAGAACTTAGACGGGCCATTGCATAATTCGTGCGGCTTTAAAGGAGTGAGTTTGGTTTTCTTCGCCTTTGATGAAGTATTACGTTGTTCGGCCATACGTTCGATACCTTCCAGAGGATCGACAGCTCGCACCAGTACAGCACATCCGTCACCTAAGATCTTATTAATTATTCTGTGATGTTTCATCGCAGCTATAGAAATACGAGCTACAGAGAAAGAGATATTTGAAAATCCATTCTTCTAAATTTCTATTTTAAAACTTATGATGCTACACTTATTGCAATATAATTCTAATCTTTTCTCATCTAATATATATATATATATATATATAAGCTCCCTCTAATCTTAAACGAAATTTAAAGAATTTTATGTTTTTATAGTTGTTATTCACGTTTAATTTATTGTGCAATATAAGCATTTTCTTCGCATTTAGAATTTCTCTCGCCAACGCTGGTACTTCCCAGCACATAATATCGCGTCTTACGGATAACTGATCGATTGTCATCCGATTGTTCATCTTTAGATGGTACAGCTACTATGGTAGGCGATCTTACAAACGGTTGAGTCTCGAGCCACAAATTATAACACGCATAAACAAGCTTCCGATCGAAAGTGTCTTGATTGATAGCAAAGATTTCGCAAATCTTGAACGGATTATCGCAAAGTTTGTATTGCTTTAATGTTCGCGTACGCGTTACTTCTTTCGCGATTAGGGTTTCTCTTCCGTTATCGGTGCGCTGCATGTTTCTTAGTAATTCCTTAGTAATGTTTTCAAATCCCATCAGCGGTTCTACCGCCTTTATCAATACACTTGCATTCCCCTCTAAACGTTATTTATTAGCGTGTTATATGTTAATAATAAATAATGTGTATGCAAATAATTAATTGTTGATTCTTCCAGAATTTTATGATCTCTGATAATTTTATGAATAAAAATAGAGATATAAAGTATTTTAATATATAGAAATTTTTCGATCTTTCATGCAAAATTACTCACCTTGACTAGAGATATTAAAACAGTGATACATGCCGTATGTCATGTAAACATAAATAGTCCCTGGAGGCATGTACATTGGTAAGTTACGAGGAGTAATTCTATTTTGATATGATTGAGACGCTCTGTCAATTGCGCCTAAATATCCTTCAGTCTCTACAATTCTACCCTTGAGGATTGTTCCATCATCAAGATATCGCACAAGTATTTTGCCTGTAAAAACAAAAATTATTTGATACATTTTACTTATTATGCAAGATGATATAATAAGGTCAACAGCAAGTTTATTTTTGAAAGAATTAAAAACCTCTTATATTTTATAAAATTTGTTCTATAAACCTAGCAATCGTTGTGCCAAATCTTCACAAGAAACATCAAAGAATTCATATGACAATCTTTTAGAAGATGCTTTCTTCTCCCATGGTGTCAGTGGAGGATCTTCCAGCTGACTTAATTCTTCCTTCATTTTCTTTAAATCTACAACAGCTCTCAGTTTTTTTTTGCCAAGACTTGTGTTTGGTCTTAATTCTTCTTTTTCTTCTTCTTCTATAATAAATTATCAGTAATAAGTAAAACACAAATAAGAGTATAGTAATAGTTTTATTATTAAATAACAATATGATTGTACTAACTTTCATCATTGTTTATCTTTATATGTGATTCTTCTTGATTATTTTTAAATTTTTTTAAAGATGCAGTGGCGTGAGAAGATTTATTTGTGGTTTCATTATTTTGATTTCGCAAAGATCTCAAATTCAATTTTGGCCTTTCATCTAGTATCACCTAATAAACAATAGCAATATCACACAAAAAAACATACTATTTCTAATAGAAAATAAAATAGGTGTCTTGAATCTGATATTTTGTTCAGAATTATGTAAAAATACGAAACAAACCTTTGTTGTTGACTGATTCTTCTTCGTTGTTTTTCCATCATTCTCATTGTTTTCAACGTTTTGTTGTTGCAACTTCGCAATATTTGTTCGTTTCATTAGTTGGTCTTCTATAAACACAAATCAAACTGTTTTGTAACTCCTGTTTAGTATTCAGTTTTGCGCGAAGTGGCAGCGTGAGAACGTCACATGTGGTTGTTTACAAATCATACATACATACATGTGACATCACATATAAAGATACATACCACGAAAAAAGCGATTCACAACATGTAATCTCTTTAAAGAAGACAAAACTGATTTTACAAATAAATATTTCATAGTTTTACATTAATTACAAATGTAAACCGTTGCAATATGTAACTGTCAAAGTCATTTGTTTTGATTTTACCCTTTATTATCCTTGACTCGACCAATCAAGAAACGACACAGCAGCCAATCAGGGGTGCGTTCCGTTTCACGCATGATGCGCATAAAGTTGTTCCGTTTTACTCCATGCGCAGTTTATGCATGGAAACGGTTTCCCGCGCCATGTTGGACAGCGCATGAAAGCGCATGGATTGCCTCAGCTCCCGAGATGAGGGAGTTCATGCGTGGGCCAGGTTCGAGAAGAGCGCTATTTGCATCATTCTATCTTTGTTTACGTCTAATGAACGAAAAAGATAGAATGACGCAAACAGCGCTAATAGCGTCTCCTTGAACCTAGCCATAATGCCCTGTACTTCATGCGGTCCATGCGTGAACGCACCCCAGGTGTCATTTAATCGCGCCAGAAATGCTTTGAAGTATTAAATTGCGTTCCAATATTCACTGTCAGCACTGGAAATCTGTAATATATGTCACGTGGATTATAGATTTTATAGGAACGCATCCTTAGTTTTCTATTTAATTATCTTCAAAAAATGTAACAGTTTTACAACGGTTGAGAAATTGTCACTTGTAATTGGATATTTTTGGAATCGTGATAGGTTTTAAGGAATAGTCGTATGACTAATCTTCTCTCAATCGTTGTGCAACTACTGAGTTTTCTGAACGTTGATGACGCTTCATAACGTAAACATGAGCCGCATCATCTGTTTTCGATTCGTGATCACCTGTCGTCGTATAGAATGGCCGTCTATGCGTATCGCTACGTTCGAGATCAACTTCGCCTGAACGTTACTGCCGGCGCTGTTGACGATTGCTTGCAGTGTGTGCTTTTCTCGGCGAAGCGTATGACGTAACAAAATCGTCGTCTGGCGCAGTTTATCTTAGTGGCCATTTTGTTTCCGACCGCAAGTCTGATTTAAGGTATTACGCATAGAAGTAATTAGCATTATTTTAGGCAGTCCAGCGAGATGCTCGACGAGACGGTCATATCCGTTCGCGCGAAGCAGATAGCTGTAGGAGGATAGTCGCCATCTCAGTAGTAGATCTCGAGGATAATCAACGAAGAAACGGTTCGCGTTATCCTCTTGTTTCCTTCTATTTCCTCTCCTCTTTCTGTCGTCTTTATCTCGTTATCGAATCTGAACATCCCCCCAAAAACACGATTTTCTTTTCCTAATTGCGTATCGAACGAAACGCGAACATCATCCTTTCGTTCTCCATCCTCTATCAGTTTTTCTGAAAATGAAAAATCCTGAAATCAATCGGCGACAGATAGGATTTGATTAGCTGTAAAGTTCAAGGCCTTCTGTATTTGTTTCTTTAATTTCGATTTTTTTTTTCACATTCTCATCCTGTGGTATAGTGAAATAGTAATACAGAAAAGAGAGTGCGTTTTTTTATTAATATCTCATCTGGGGATTTGTACCTTTGAGAGAAATCGTTAAAAAGTGATCATCATGCTGTGTGATCTCATATTCTTTGTAATATATAATATTTCTTGAATCTCACAGCTTGATGATTAAGAGCAATGGATATATTAAGAGACATCCTCTCTTTCTTGCTCTATCTCTTGTCATTTTTGTCATTTTCTATTTGAGCTATGCTATGTTACACTCTCTCGCTCTAAAGTCCGCCTGTCTCTCCCGCAAATGCACATTAAAACAAAATCCGAAAAGTCTGATAAAGGCGTGGAAATTCAGAATGAGCCATGTACTCATGGAAGGAAGTTTCTATCCTTATAGGTGTGTCCGTGTACGTCCGTCCGTTCTTCAGTTTGGCCTGGCAGTGCGATGGAGCACTCAAAGCGGTACGATCGCAGCACGAGGTCGAATACAGAATCGCCACCTGCTCTGCCTCCCTCGTCTCCCATGTATAGCACAGGTTACAGCACCACGACACACGACGGTCACAGGAGCCGAGGCAGCTCACGACGCTCGCCCTCACCTGCCGCGGAGTACCATCGGAGCAGATCCTCGCGGAACGACTCGCCACTTCAGGATAGACGTAAGCGCCGTCGGAGCGGCTCACGATCGTCCCCGGTGCGTTCTCACAGACGGTCTAGATCCAACGACAAGGACAGGGAGCGCGATCGTGACAGAGAACGATCACGAAAATACTCAAGAAGAGACAGATCGCGGTCGAGATCACGCGGCAGATCGCGCTCCAGAGGCAGATCTCGCTCGAGAGACAAAAGACGAAGTCGCAGTCACAATCGCAGCAGAGACAGGCATAGATACAGAGAGAGTCGAAGGCATCACACTAGAGCACCTTCGTACGAATCGGACGCTCTGGAAGATCACGGAGAAGGAACGACGTCGGTGGCGCATCCAGTGGTGACTGTCGCTCCCCAACCAAATGCTTTCAAGAATGACGGAAGTTTCATGGAGATGTTCAAGAAAATGCAAGAGCAAATGCAGCCTACTGCACAGAAACCTACAACTTCTGTATTAGAGGAAAAACCTGTGGTGCCGCCGCCATTGATGGTGGGCAAGAGAAGAGGTGGTAGAATCTTAAAAACCGGCATGGTGGCGAAGCCAAAGACAGAACAGACTGTGGAGCAACCAAAAGATGCTTGGTCATTGTACATGGCAGAAGTGAAAAAGTATCGAGAAGTCTGCTGTCAGGAGGAGGACAACACGCGACCGTTGGTTAAATAGGTTTTTCAAATTATCCCTTCTTTATGTACTTTGGCTCATTACTTTCTTCTGAGATATCTATAATTAGGCTAACTTCATCTATATCTATAAGAAATTTTATTTATAAGATATTAACAGATATTGCTCCGGGAAAAATCTTTTATTTGTTTTGTTTCACCGCGAGCATTCTGTTTTATCTAAATTTACTATATTCTTTTGCACTAATATAAACGGAAGACAAAGAAGGGAATAAAAAAGTTCCGAGAGAAGCTTATTTGTGATAGTGTCGCGTGTGCTTTGAGAGACAGAAATGGACAAGAGCAAGAGAGCAATGTAAAAATTTACCTTTGCGGAAAGGAGATAGAAGGGAGAGAGGAGGTGAAACAACTTATTATGTGCTGAGAGAGATTTAGAAATTAAATAATTTAACTTGTTAAGCAGTGTCCTATATCACCGCAAATATGACGAAGGCGCCAATTGTTCCTCCAGAGTTTCAGGGCGCACCATTCGATCCTAGATTCCCTAATCAGAATCAAACTAGGTAAGAATCAAATCGATCTTAATTCAGTGTCATTGCAATAACGTTACTGACAACACAATCAGACAAAATCCGTTTACATATCTTGTTTAAAAAAAACTTTTTAATCTTTAAAAAACGTAAATATTATATTGAGTCGTGAAATTCTTTATCATATCATTTTGTATTTTATATCAACGTATCAGTTCGTCAAGATTTGTGTATCAAAGTTTCAAGTTTATCTGATATTAATAATTCATTATTTTTTATGCATTGGTTTTATGAAATAAATGTTGTGTGTGTACGTATGTATGTATGTATAATTGCGAGTTTGTGATTTCTGTGAGAAAGGGTGAAGGAATGAGTGCCGTCAGATTTTTAGGAAGAATGATAAGATTATGATTATTGGAATTGTCAATCGTTATATTTGTATTTTTTCTAATCGAGAAAGTTTGTAATAGTTTCTTATAGTATAAAAATAATATAAAATTAAAGAAAACATACAGTTATTTCTAAGCAGTTTAGTTGTAAAATATAATAGAAGCATATAAACAAGAAACACCCTAATAAATCTTGCATTTGTCGATAGATATTGTTACCAGAGCTACGTAGATTTTCATCGATGCAGGAAGAAGCACGACGAGAATTATGAGGCTTGCAAATATTTTAAGAAAGTGTATAATTCGATGTGCCCCCACGCCTGGGTAGAGAAGTGGGATGGACAGATTGAAGCAGGAACGTTCGCCGGTCGTATCTAGGATTTCTCCTGCGGTTGATATATCGCATCTGCTTTTCATCCTAGTGAATTCTGTAAGCGCCGAACAGGATTGTAGGGTCGTATCATTTCAAGTTTGTAAAAATAACTCGTATACTTAAATAAATTTAATGACACTACAATTCTTTATCTTTCCCTCTCATTTTATCTAGACTTTCCGCGACATCTCGGCAGAAGGAGACGCGATTGCACATATAATATTTATTTACTTATGTTTACCTCTTTGATCTTAGCAACTATGCGTGTATATAAATATATCGTGAATATAATCAGTATATACATATATTATTAGTATAATCTACAATCCGATATTTTATTTTTTATTATTATTAAATTCTTATACAGTAAGTTTTTTAATAAAGTTTAGAAGTATTTGCTTCAAAAAAATGCTTAAATTGAAATAATTCGAGTTTTGTTAGCGTACGACAAATATATAGTTCGAGAAACATAATCACACTTAAAAGGACACTCCATATTGATGTAACGTTATTGTTGTTTAATAATCATATACATTAATATTTATATACATTAACTGTGCAACAAGTAATGCAAAATATTCTAAATTGTGTGCAGATGCAAAGGCGTTCTTAATGATAATAAAATTAACAGTATAGAATATAAAATTAACAACAACACATAGAATATAGACTTTATGTCGTAAAAAATCCAAATAAAACCTACACACATTCATTTTACAGGCAACTGCAATACAAATCTCTTACACAATTCGCTCGCTTTCTGCCAGTCACGTTAACATCTTGCATTTGCGAAATTTTACTATGTTAAATGTATATTGTATAGGACAAAGTCTAATCGCTTAAATAAATATCTATATGATATAGATATATAATATACATATACATGTATGTATATAAGTGTATACATGTATGTATAAGTGTATACATACTTATATATATATATATATATATACACACATCTTATACACACAATTTATAACTTACAACAATGTATGATAGAACATTTATATACTAAACAAATAAAGGAAAAAGTAGACAACACAAATATGTTGTCACTATTCTCCAGTAACTTTCAGCTTCTTCGATTTCCGATTTTTCTGTCTTACTTCGCTGTAAGACTCGGAGGACTCTGATTCAGTGTCGTAGACATGTATACTTACTTCAGATTTCGCAACTTCACGCGTCTCCCCGGATGTCATAGATGCCTTGGTCTTTTCTAACATACGAACTTGATAAATATGCACTAATTAGAAATCCACCGAGGAACCACCACGTTCACTTATTTTACCATTATAAATAAATAAACTGATAAGTTTATTTAATTTTTTTTAATTTTTTTTTGTCCATAGCAGAAAATTTTATCCTTAAAATAAAATTATATATTATTTCTCTCTATAATAAAGTATATATTCTCTCTGGTGCTCCTTCTATCTTCAAATTATATCTAATTTGTGTATTCGTACGTGTGTATTAGTACTTCTAATGTTTTTTATTCGTGTTTTTTATTAATTTTTCTTGAAAGTAAAACTTTTCTTGAAAGTAAACTTTCCTTTGAAACTAAAACAAGTAGAATAAGCGAACGTTAGATAATTTTTAGTATAGTATTATATCACATCTATATAAGTTGAAAAATTCATTAAAATATTGAAAATATTTTTAATAAAACTAGATAATTTAAAGTATTGAAATATTGGAACTAAGATCTTGATTATTATGACAGTTAAGATTAACAACCTACTTGAAAATTGTAAAACAAGACATTGTACAAAACAATATAAATTTAGTTTAATGTAATTTACTAAAAGTTGAGAAAAGATATTTTTATATTATATTTATCATAATTGATTGCAACAATTATTCTTGTGCATGTTTGTTTTGGATTAGGAATATTTGTTTATTTGATCATGATTAAGAATAATTTAATAATGACAGAGAACTGAAATGATCATATAATGTGAAATGTTGATATAAAAATTGACACAATGATGCTATAACTGGAAAACTATGCACAAGATTTATATTCTTCATAGTTTTGTTTATTTTATTTAAAAAAGATACTCACTTTTTTCCTCGCAAAATGAATTTTGTCTTTCCAGATCTTCAATATCTTGCTGAATAGAAAGATTTGTTCGTTTCAAATACTGAATATATTCAGCTGCTTTCTTCAAGATCTGTGCTCTACTTGCAACTTTTTCTCCTTGTAGAGCTGGTACAACATCTTTCAAGCTTGAGAAACTATCTTTGATATGGTCTCGACGTTTTCTTTCTAATGCATTATGATGCGCACGTTTTTCTGCCTAATATTACATAGAATATATTTCAGCATAAGAGACTATCCCAATTTAAATAAAAACTTAAATTTAATAAAATTTATACTAGATCTCTCTTATCAGTCTATTGGATTCTTATTATACCAATATTAGTCAATAATACTGTCAATATTGTTAAATATATTTGTTGATAGTGACAATATTAGTGATCATACAAAATTCATATTATGTTTTTGATTTATGTTTGATTTTCTGTCAACAACAGTTATAACAATTTTCATATCGGTATCAATTAATATTGATGATTTTTATTATCGTGAAATTTGTAAAAATTGTAGATGAAAATTTAGATGAGTTGAATCGTCCCGAAATACTTGCAATATAACGTATACATCTGAAACATACATATTACTCGGCAATAAATCGGCTCCGCGAGAGGAAAACAATTTCTTCTTCTAACGTTATTTTTCCTTTAGTCGTCAACAGTCGAACAACCTGGGACGCACGTAAAGAAGGAAGAACTTCTCTTGTCCCAAAACCGATTTATTGCCGTGCGTGACTTACAGATTTATTCAACTATAGAAAACACTTCGAACAATGATTCTTACCTCAGGTATTCTCACCTGAGTAGAATAATACGGCGAGTTACCAGAGTGTTTTAGTTTAGCGTCTAAATCGTCGCCATCCTTTAAAACAAAGAAATATATGTAGAAAATACAGCAAACGCGGTACAGATATTTACATGTGGCAATAAGAGCAGATTATTGCACGTGTTACTTACGTCACTTTCGATATCGATCTCACGGTCATCGTCACTCATTTTTATGCTCTTGTCTATAATCGTTTGAAGATGCAAACAAAAAGTAAGAAATACGATACTACTAGCAGAAAATGGCCAGAAGTGCGTGCAATCAGCGTGTTATGATCGCGTCCCCGAACACAATACACAAATTAACAGAAAAATAGCGTTGTGATGATCCTACGGTCTTTCGAGCCTGTGTCAATTTATTTAGTCGTATAAGTCATATTAAATTTAAAAAGCAAGCTTTTGAAGCAGCTAATTTTGTTTCTTTCATCCGCACTTCAACGTCTCAACTTTATTACTTTAGAACTGAAGAGAACGCACGTTTTCGTGCTAACAGCATCATTCTATCTTTATCGCTCATTAGATGGAAAACAGAGATAGAATAACGCGTTGGCGATGATAGCGCGCTCTACGAACGCAACCTGAGTCAGCAGTGTGGCAAACCGGAAGCACAGGTGCGGTCAAAGTCTCGCTGCAAATGTTTTGAAGCATCGTTCTATCTTTATTCTACATTTAACGAGGAATAAAGAACGATGCTTCGAAAACATTTGCAGCGAGACTTTGATCGTACACAAAATTGCATAGCTGCGTATGCGTAGCGTAAGATCATTTGAACCAATAAACATCTAGCATAGTTTTCTGTAAAGGCCTATCTACATAAGACGCAGATGCAAGTCGCAGGTCGCAGGTCTTGCGGAATTGACCAATCACGTTGGCTGATTGACTGATTT
>QVNZ01021154.1:0-20671 GCA_014825645.1 Pseudomyrmex dendroicus
TAGCAAAATGAATAGTCAATATTACTTCTTGTGTTTGTGAGCAATTACATAGATTGTACGAACATTCTTATCTTAATAATGACTAGACGGAGTAACAGAAGATGATACTAGTAGATAGATTCATTGTGTTTGAAGAAAATGTTTATGTTTAATCGCACAAGAGTATAATAAACATTTTATGTATTCTATTATTAAGTATACATATTCTGTTACTTATAGAACTAAGAACCGGGGCAGTACATACATGTTCGTTATCTATGTCTCGATGCTTGGTTATCACAGAAGTATCGGACTATCCGAAAATCTACTTTGAGTTTTAGCTTTATAGAAGAAACGTGTCAACCACGTTTGCTTTTGAGAAATATCGAATCAATGTATTGTAATTTTAACATAATTAAAATTGTAAAACAGATTTGATAAATATTGATAAGAGATTTTTGACATTATATATTATATGTACCATTTTAAATCTAGCTTGACTTTTTATAAATATAATTTTTATACAAATTAAATATTACTAGATATGTGTGAAGTATATAGTTAAAGCCGCATAGCGGATAAAATCGCAGACTTTTATAAAACTTTAATGAATTTGATTCTAACGAGTATATATTTAATATATATTATAGATTTATGTAATCTTTTTACAAAAGAAAGAAAAAGAGTGAGAGGATATTTAATGTTTTTGCGATAAATAGCAAAATGAATAGTCAATATTATTTCTTGTGTGAGCAATTACGTAGATTGTACGAACATTCTTATTTTAATAATGACTAGACAGAATAACAGAAGATGATACTAGTGATAGATTTATTCTGTTTGAAGAAAATGTTTATGTTTATAATTACACAAGAATATAATAAACATTTTATGTATTATATTATCAAGTATGCATATTCTGTTACTTATAGAACTAAGAACACCATATATATGTTCGTTATCTATGCTTCGTTATCACAGAAATATCAGACTATTCGAAAATTCAGTTTGCGTTTTGGTTTTATAGAAGAAATGTTAATCACGATTGCTTCTGAGAAACATCAAAGCAATGTATTGTAGTTTCAAATGTGATTGAGATCGTAAAGCAGATTTTGATAGATAGTGATAAGAAGTTTTTGACATTATACATATCGTATATATCACTTTAAATCCAGCTTGATGTTTGTAAATACAACTTTTATACAAAACAAGTTATCAGATATATATGAAGTATATACATTTACAGCCGCTTAGCGGATAGAATCGCAAGCTTTCTGTATAAGATTTTAATGAGTTTGATATTGTGTATATTTAATAACACATGTATTTAATATAAATTATAAATATACATAATCTTTAATAAAATAGGGAAAGAGAGAGAAAGCAAATGCATATTTAAATAACATAGGGTACATTCAATTTGTGTGATGTTTACGCGATGTGTTGCGCAAAATGAAAAGTTGTGCCTGTGAGCAAATGCATAAAATAAATAATTGATTGAACACTTTTACATCTAATGTAAATAATATCTACCTAGATATTATAATAGTAAGTATGCATATTCTGTTATCTACAAGCTAATCTGGACGGAGTATGTAGTGTGCTCGTTATATATACATGAATGCTTGATTATCACAAAAGTATCAATTTATCTGAAAATTTACCTTGCGTTAGATTTTGGCTTTGTAGAAGAAACACATCAATTAATGATTGTTACCAAGAAACATCTAATCAATCGATAGTTTTAACGTAATCAAGATCGTAAAGAAATTTTGATAGACTGACAAGTAATTTTTTTGACATTATATATCATACACTTAAAAAATACACTTAAAAAAAAATTAGTGTCACGTTTTTAATATAACTACTCCTGTAGTAATTATATATTAATTGTTCAAATAAACGTTTTATATATTAATAATTAATTAATTGCTAAAAAAATTGCATCCAATTTTACGGTGTGTGTTTACCAGCCGAGTTGCTCTCAAAGTGTTTTGTATATCGCCCGTGGAAACTTTTACCCTGAAGTAGAATGTGAAACCAACGCGCGCGAATCCCGGTGCGGATGCAACTTTGCAAATTGTGTCCGCAATTAAGAAAGTGAACGGGAAGTCAATAATTAATCTGCATTCTTAAAGTTCTTAGAGATTCTTTGAATACTCTGTTAATTGATAGCGAGAGAATATTTAATTCGTTGATAGAACAGAGCGATACACTTCCGATACACGAACTTCCGTTGCTTCAAGAACGATCGAGCAAATTAAAAACTAAATTCATTCAAGTTCTTGTCTTGCGCATTAATTACTTCTACAAATTTATACGGCACAAATTATCTCATAGGTTTTTAAATATTGTAGAAACTATGCGCGTGTAGTACGCACGTCTTGTTTGACAATTACATAGAGTTTACTCTTTACGCGTGCATCATGTGTTGAACAACTGAAACATACACAAACAGGAACTCGCGATAAGTTTTTAAAACATCAAAATAACAGGCGAGCAATTTCTCGATAAATTATTTAATTTTATTCAAAGCGTTTTAGTCCATTTTATGCCGTTATCAATAAACACATACACATATACACACACTCTTTCTCTCTCTCTTTCGCAGACATTCGCGCGGTTGAATCATTTTGTAATCCGAACATTTCAATCTTACGTCACATCGTGAATAGTCACCTCGCGGATCAAACTCGACAAAAAGTCAATTTACCTTCCGTATTCTCTTTTTTTTCTTCGAGGCACCTTGATGTGCCCTCGTTGCGACAGAAGCGACAATGCGCCGGCACGCGAGCGCTCCGTTAATTGCATACGGGAGTTGCGCCGGTTTTCTGACAAGAAAACCACAGAACATTCTAAATTAATGCTTTTCGTTAACGCGCGGCCTCGGCGGGACTACCGGATGCAATTATAACTGCTTTCTGTGCCGGGGAATGTGACAGCTCTCCAACTGGTCGAAGGGGGGCGACATTCGTCCCTCGGAACGCGCGCGGACGACGCGCGGAAACGAGGGCGAACGCGCGCGCGCTTGACTTTAAAAGGCTGGCATTCGAACGTCCCCTGATGTCGCGTGATGTTACGCGATTATCGCACGCTTATCGGAGCAATCGCGGATTGATTTTACACAGGTCGTCGAATCTCACGAACGAGACCGCACCCCCGTGGGAGATAACGTGGAAAACGCGGTCTCGCTATGTTACATAATAAAGTTCACCGCGATTGTGCGCGGCACTGAATATGTGTGTGTGTGTGCGTGAGCGCAGGAAGAAAAGTCCTTTACCGCTTCCTTCGTTGATCGCTAACACGTTGTCGATGATACTTTCCGCGGGAATACCGGTAATTTATTTTATTTGCCGAACACGATGATTTAATTTCTACAACGTCAATACCATCCGCACACACACAAATGTGTCTTCCAATATATTGTTGTTTGCAGAAACATATCCGCAAAATTTCTCTCCGACGTTTATTTACCTTTGGGAATACTCGCATATTCTTCAATAATCATTGTTGCGAAAGAAACAAGTTAGTGGTTCGGAGAAAGAGAGAGAAAAAGAAAGCCACTTTTCCCTAATATCTCGACTTTTATGTATGCGAGTTGGAAATATAACACGGCACGTAGTTTCACCCCTCTCTTGATATTTTGATTAATTATTTATTAGCTTTATTATTCATCCAAGTTGTTTGCTCGCAAGTAACTTGCAATATGTAAGAGAAAATTTAATATAAAAAACCATAACTACACATTTTTTAAAAAGTGTATAAAATACATGCGTAGACGTTCGGGACGAAAATTAACAATTTGTATTTTTTCGATTGTTGAACTTTTTTTCCGGATACTGCGCCTTTGTGTGATGTCCTTATTTTAATACAACCATTACCGCGAGCAAAACTCGAAATAATTACATCGCGAATTCATTTACGTGCTAATAAAGCGGTCTTATTACAACGCCGCATTCATTTATAATGAAATGGACTATATCACGGGACTTGTCGCGGAACGACATTGCGCAGCAATTAAAAATACGCATTCACAGAGAAAAACGATTTTTCTCGCTACAACAACGACTCGAGAAAAATCATGCAAGAAACATTAAATGAAGCATATATTTCTTCGGATTTATAATAACAAAGAAAATGTTATAAACTTGGGAAGGTAACTTAAAAAAATTTGTTCTCGCGTTTTTATCGTAATAATATAATTTACTCAAATGCGTGAATTTTTTTTTTTTATATTATTTAGCGATACTGCGACTTTAGTAGTCATTAGCGTAATTGTAAGCCAGCGACGACAATTGTAGCTTTGAATGCTGAGTAATGCGTGTTTGTGTTGGCAAAATGGGCGAATACAAACTGGAACACTTTTTTAATTGCCAGATAGTCGCGCGATAGTTCAAATTAATGTTTTTCGTTGGAAACTGGACCGGCGCGCGAGTAGCAATTATAATCGTTCTGTCGTGGAATGTGACAGGCGGGAGACGAGGGTAGAAAAACACGGGAACAAGAATAATGCACACGAGAACGGCGAGATATTTTTTTTTCTCCACGAAGACAAATTAATCGCGTTGCGCGCGGCCGTAACATATATAACGCACGCGCGACGGAGAGACGATATCCTTTCGTTCTTTTTTTTTTTTTTTTTTTTTTTTTTTTTTTTTTTTTTTTTTACGTTATATTTTTACTACATTTAGTCGGCTGACACACCACCATATTTTACTACTTGTCAAGATCGCGCTCGCGAATCGCGCGGAATAATTTGAGTGCGGTCTTGCAGCATGACAAATGTTTCATTAACCTCTGTCATTTCTCATAATGTCATCCAGCGATAACAGCGAGAGCAATCGCGAGGAATGAAGGCAGGTTCTCGGTTTTTGTAATTTCGTAATGTCCGTACTTATTTCAATAAGACAAATGGAATTCGTTGCGAAAGATCGCCGTCTCATAATCGGTGACACGATATTTCACGCGCTGTAATACATGACGCGTTTGCTGGCGCGTTTGCTTTCGATCAATATTACTCAGTTTTTGTACGTTATATTATATTTTTATTTTTTTATTTTTTTAACGTGTCGTTATATAAATCATTACAACGTGTTTACATATTTGCAATGATCATCGAAAAAACGAAGCTCGCAAAAATACAATTACAATATTATTGCGTCTGATATGTAGTTTTGTTTCAAAAAAATATTCCTTGCGTTCTGTTGTTCGTTTTTTAACACTAGCTTTCCGCGAAGCTATTGAATCCGATTAAATGCAGAGGACAGTTCACCGCTTGGTTTTCACAGAATAATGGATCTTCGTGAGAAGTGTCATTGTTAATATAAGACCTGAAAGTAACGACGATTTAACACATCGAGTCGTATAATTAATGTTAATACGTATTTCAATACTCACTTCGCGAGCAACTTCAATATCTTTTCTATAACGCCGTCTTTCTGCTTGACGTATCGCAGCGTTTGACAGATATTATTCAGCAAACAAGAACGTCCATTGAAACCATGACTGAAACATTTATCACAAATTGATTAATTTATCAAGCGTGACTGAACAAAGCTCGGATAAAATGGGAAATTGATCAATAAATCGAGCTCAATTAAGACGGTGTTATATAATATTTCTTAATTCATAATGTGAAATGAATTTACAATACGAAAGCTTAGAAAAATATTTAAAATGATTATTAAAATTGATATCGCAAGTGTGTTCCGAAGTAAAGATCATTATAGAAAATAGAATATCGGAAAAACTTGCTCCGGTATCAGATTTGTTCTAATTTCTTTCCGCAATTGCGCTGGAAACTTCAACATCTTGAATGCGTTTCTTCGAGAAATCGTGTCTTGAGAAAATCGCCAAAAACTGCGAAAGTCGAGGCGCGCCCAACGACATTGCGCCACTGGCTATTCGATCGCCAGTAGTAACGGGAAAGTTTTCGGTCAGCCGGCCAGAAATCCACTCTCGTTCTAACCATCTGACCAACTTCGGCTTGTGTTCGCTACTACCTCTCTTTTCTCTCGACCGCGTTCGACACCGATATTTTTCTCCACGGCGCTTTACCGGCATCTTTCTCGCTCACCACCGTTTTTGCATTATACAGGACCGAGTATTACAGTATTTATTACCTCTCGTACACGAGCTCGGCGCACTCGTAGATGTCGGAGACGGACCGGATGTTCCGACGCCCACCGCCGCCGCTAGTCGGAAGTTCCCATGCCGCCTTAAAACCCGACGCTTGCGCGAAGATCGTCGTGTAAGCGAGAGAGTTGATCTTGTAGTTCAGTCGGTACTGCAAAGAATCGTTTATTTATGTCATATCCGGAATTAATTTTTTGTTCTTCATTTCTCAATCAAAGCGAATATATTTAGCATATACTTTACTTGAAAACCGTAAAGCTGTTCCAAGTTATCTCCTTAGATATATATATATATTTTCTTTCTTTTATACCTCTCTGTATTTTATTCTTAATCAATGTAATTCGATATTCAGTTTTCGATCTAATAAAAGCAAGATGTAATTTTAAATAAATCCTGCATTTGAATGTAAAGAACTCCTCGGAGAAGATCCAGAGGAAAAGAAAGGACGCGAAAGCGCGAGAAGAATTTCTCACGCCGAGAGAAATTTTATCTGATAAGAGAAGAGAGTCCCACGGAATCCGAAATCATAACTTTGTATCAAAAGATCGCGAGCGACGGAAATGTGTGTGTGTATATATATATATATATATATGAAATCTTCATGAGAGAACTTTCTGAATTTCCGATCAGCCATTCAATTCCGCTCTCCCAAGGACGGAATCGCCGGGACGCGATTCTCGTCTTATCCGAATTACTGTTGTGAATTATTCCGCTATCTACGTAAAAAAAACAGCGGCGCGATCGCGCGTCCCACGGCGTTACTGTAAATTCTTTCGCGCCACGTACGAACGTATTACTTTTTTCTCTGTCCCCTTCCTTTCTGCTGCTACGCTCGCGATCTCTTCTTGCGATTTTATCTTTATGTTCACCCATAAATAACAAGACACTTATCGTAAAATTGCGTCTCCGCGATTCTCTCTCTCTCTCTCTCTCTCTCTCTCTCTTTCTTCTCTTTTACAAGTTATTCCCTCATTAGCCGTGTCGAGCAATACAACGAGAACTGTCTTCCGCGCCACTTATCGATCTTCTATAAATACAGTTCTCTAAGACTTTTTCAATAAAGACATTCGAGAGATCATTAGAGATTTTTAATCGATTTTTTTTCTTATTTATTTAGAAACACTCCATTTATATATTACAGTATATGTATTGATATCAAAAGACGCAACTTCGAAAAATAATATCGCTTTTGTACGACACAATGAGAAATTATTCGCGTCAAGATATTCAAGATACATCGCTGAATGTACATAGAGTTGGATTATTTCCAACAATACCCTTTCGCAAGACGGTCATTCAGTGCGTGTCTATTCTGTGTGTCTGAATCTTACGGCGCTTGATTCTCGGCGTTTTCATCCTCGCAAGAAACTGTCACAGGCAGAGACAGAGAGAGAAAGAGAGAAAGAAAGAGAGAGAAGCGGCGGAGAGAAGAGGCAGGAACCGTGCCGGTTCCGCGACACCTATTAACCGGGCGGGATCGTCTGGATATTGCCTCTCGTGTAAATGCGACAGAAGGATGGTGTCGTCTGGATCTGGCAAGTCGTTTGTCAGACGGGCGCATTCCGCCACCTTACCACGTTGCAGCCAACCTCTGTTTCTTAGCGGCGCGGCAACGGCGGCCGAAAGCACCAGATAAGGCGATCGGATTTATGCGCCAGCCCGTCGAGACGAAGTGCGCGGCGTTTGCGGATCCTTGCATAATTTTCCGCGCAGTGTGTTCCGCACCACTTCCAAAACGCATCGTCGAATTGCGAGAAAGAAGATGGAACTGAACGCGCGCGCAAGAGAAATTCCGCGGGTTTAAGAAAGAAATATCAAATCGAATGTTAAAACACGAAGAATTAAATTATTTATAGGCGCGCAACTAAAATTTGCAACTTTCTCCACGGTGGAACGATAGACGTCGCGTTGTATGATCAGGATATATTGTCTTCGGAAGTAATTGTGTGTGCCAACATTATGTAAGTCTGATCAAGTGTCGATCAAAGTAATCTGTCAAATATGTATATTACCGTCGTGAACGGCCCTACACGCGCCTGTGATAGAATGTAACGAGACAACGTTGATTCATGCATATTGATCCTAAGCTCTGTTCCCGTCCCGTACAACGGATAATGTGCATAGTAAACACCGCGCGTATCGTCGATACTGGCGATGCACTTCGTCGTAAGTGCACTGGATCATCACGGACTGCATAATTCTTCTGTCACACGAAACTAGCCTAAATATCGCGGCTGCAAAAGCCACCTGCTACTTTCTCAAAAGGTGAAGACTGCGGTACGTGTGTTCTCTCGCTTGAATAATTTTATTTACACGTCAGTTAATACGCCGATTAATCGGAGACACGCTCTCCTCGTCTTTTTACGCGAGTCGTTCGTGCCACTAGTTCATTAATCATCGAGATATTTAAATTTGTTTGATTACACAATAAACGCATTAAAGAAAAAACAAATTCCTTTTTAAGAGCTTCGCGTCTCGCCGAACCGATCATTCGCTCATGTACGACAACAGTCTTCGTTTACCGTGCTGTATATTTTTTACACGTATCGCTCGCGTCTTCCGCACATTCGCGTTACTGCCGATAAATTCTGCCTTTCCAGATAGCGCGCGCGTGCGTTCCTTCTTTTCCATTTGTGTACACACTTATACGTCGCGTATCTTCATACCGTATTAATGCCCGGCGATGCTATGTCGTGCTTCAAAATATGCCATCCTGGTGGCTTGGTGCCCTTTTAAAGCGAAGATACGGGCAGCTCCGATCGGTTTACATTACAGCCCGGAGTCCCGTATACGTATGGCGCATAAATTCACCATCTCACTGCTACCGCTCTCTCTCTCTCTCTCTCTCTCTCTCTCTCTCTCTCTCTCTCTCTCTCTCTCTCTCTCTTTGCCAGACGCTGCATAAACATTGCCGTTATGCGCCGGCACGGATGATACGGGACGTTATCCAACATTGATTCTTACGGCTTTTTACAGCCCGGGAGGCTTGAACGAGGAATCCATTTGCCCCGCCATTGACGCCGGGCGCAACGTACCCCTTTAATACGTCGGAATTGCGAGTGATGCTTTTTTTGCGCCTAAGGTATGGATTTTCATCTATTTTGCATACCTCATATTCCCGTCGCGCGCGCACACTCACAAACGGAATTAACTCGTGTTTTCATTAACACACGCGCGGGAAAACATAGTTTATTACATTCCATAAAATGTAATAATTGTTTCTGGCCATTTTATTCCGGATTTATTTCCGCTTATCCGCACACACGCGCTGTCTTCACACGCACACGTATTCCCGAATAATTGAAAATTGTAATTTGATTGAAAATTATAGCGGCTATTTGCAACGTTGAATAATCGTTGTAAAATCTTCCGTTTCCGATCGTTTTCACATAGCGGATATATTTTTTCTTCTTTGAATCACGGAACGGATATAATATATATACATACACACGTGTGTATTTCAAGAACTGCGGTAACTATTCAGCGTTTCTCGTTTTTCCTTCGCGTTAACGAGAAATAAATTTCGTGCCTATCCGAACTTTCAATACAAGCGAGGGGAGGAGGAATTCAGCGGGGAAATACGCAGTGGAGAAACGCGCTCGCGGAAGTTTAAAAACAAAAACAAAAAAACTGTTGCTTACAGCTGTCAAAAATAAACCTGTATTACGGGGGGTTCAACGCGCGCAACTTTATCCTCAGAGGTATCATACAGCAGACCACTTCTATTGGAGGAGGTGAGTAGAAGATACATTCGCGTTTTCGACGCCAAGAACACCAAATCGCGAAATCGTATAAATTACAATACAAATACCTTTACAAGGAAATGCGCGAGCATTTTCATAACGGGGCCGTTTCGCGCGTGCAGCTGTTTCCGCAAAAAAAAGAGAGGAGGAGCAAAAAGCGCAGCAAATATCTCTTTTTCCGGCATTTAAATATTGGAACTCGTAGTCGCAACCGGATGCGAAGAGAAAGGGGATGATTTCAACATGGCAGAAAAACCAAAATATATAATCAGAGCAAATTACCGCTCAGATTGGAAAATCGCGTAAAAAATTTCTTGCAAATGAGATGCATTTTCGCGTGCCGCTCACTCGAATCGTAATGAGAATGTAATTAATCAAAGCGCACACGTGTGCGTGTGCGTGTACGTATACGTGTATAAGTATGCGATATGATTTTGTGCCTGGCCGTCAAAGAGGCAAAATATTTCCGATATTTGCAAGTGCACGTAAACGCGATTGCGAAAATACATGCGATATTACATTTCACGCTGAGAATATTCTTCTTCTTTCACGCAGAGAATATTCTCTTTGTCAGAGATCTTTCCAAGTGGATAGTAACATCCGTTACGCATGTTAGAATTTCAATTTAGTACGTGGAGGGCAGAACCGGAACAATCACTTGCGGAATGCTCTGTGAGATTATTGCTATCTTCGCCTCTGTGTGCCAATGTGTATTTAGGCTTTAATCCTTCACAGAATCCAGTCGGAATATTCGCACGAAGTATTCAGCCGCTTAATTATGTTGAAGTAGCTACGACATACAAATGTGTTGAACGCGGATTATATTGTTTTATATTCTTTATTACATTTTCAGTAAAAGTTGTTTCTACGAAATTTTTGGACGTTGAAATTAAATAATGAGCAATTTTAATTAGTCGCAGCAAACTATGTTTTTCTCTATCGTGTATATATATATATATATATATTGTTCAGTTGCTTGTGCTCAGTCAGTATCGCACAAGAGGAATGTGTCACGTGACTTACGAAGAAGGTCGTTCCTTTGCGGAAAGCCAGAGCCCTGATCGGTCTTCCAGAGTGCGCGAACTCCGCTGTCGCAAGCAGGATGAAGTAGACACTGCTCCAGAATGTTGGTCGCATAATCAGCGTTGTCTTGGTCGAAGGGGGGTTTGGCTCGGTACCGACGGGAGTTCTTAGGACGAAGTTATTGTGAAATCCGTTTCGAGTTCCGCGGGAGTTTCTGACGTGACACGCTTTACGTCGAAATCCGACGACGACTCTTAGTTCAAACAACCACGAGAATCGCTCGTACTCGGTGGTTACAACATCGGGAAGCTCCTTTCTCTCTCTCTCTCTCTCGCTCTTTCCCTTTCCCGCTCCGCTTTTGGTTTCCTCGTACGCGTGTAAGCTTGGACCGTTCCCGTTGCCAATTATTATGAAGAGAAGCGGTTGACGCTAATTCCGCAAGATAACATCGGCTTAATTTCGGTCAGGTGTGACTGCAAAAGTTATTGCCGGTGGTGCGTCAGCATTCGACCGATGAACGTTTATGCAAAGTGCCGCTTAATTATCGATAATTCTGTATACTCTGTATTATACATATATACATTTAAAATACATTATATATATATATATATATTTAATATATATTTATTGTGCGACGAGATACGTGTTCTTTTGAATGAAGTTATTGCTTTAAGTTTTTCACCCACGCAACCAATGAAAAATAATAAGTTAACAAAAAGATATGTAAAAGGATAAACAAATGTTACTTCTTCTGTTGTTTCCGGTCAAGCAAGTGTTAATCTTGAAAATAAACTAAAAACAACAATTACGCATACCAACTTGACAATTACCAGAGAAGTATCAGATTATCCCGAAAGAAGATGTCAAGTTTTGCCTTTATATAGAAAAACTGATCTTCTCTATGCTACCGAGAAATAACGTAGCAAATTAGCAATATTTTTAGTGACAAGAATCCTTCAAATCGATATGGAGTATTGAGTTGCCGATCAAATATCATAAATAGCAGTATAAATTAATATATATGACATTTTGAAAATAAATCATATAAATATTCATTTATGTAAATACTGAAGAATACAACGTAGCCGCCAAGCGAACGATTTTCAAACTAAAAAGCATCGCAGGCCAAATAAATGTTCAAGTGAGCGATTAAAATAAAAATTGAAAAAATATTAAGAAATAAACCTCGATGATTTTTTTTTTAAATAGCCCGGATAAAAAATTATTGATACAAATAAAATTTTGCAAAAGACGGGGTAACAAAGTAACTTCTTCCGTCATTCTATCTTGTCACCAGAACTGATCGGAACTGGAGAAATCTCACGCTACCGACACAAAGTCGTATCACGAAAGACGGAAAAGGTTCGCTTTCTATAAAGGCTAGAAAGAGAATCTCCTTCGCATCTTTTGTGTATAACGAATAAGTGTCCGTACGGTGTTAATGCAGAGCCAGTCACTTGCAGGTGACGTTTTACCAGAGAAGTATCAGACTACCCACTTGATTCAATTCCAGGTTTTGTCTTTATAAATGCGAATGCGTCGAATCGGTTGTTTTCGAGAATCGCCGTGACGATTTGCCGCTGTGTTTATTTTGATTTCGATCCTTCGGGTCGTTGGAGCGGCACTCGATACGAAGTTCTCGATGTGTCAAACAACACGAGCCTCAGTCTGAATCCAGATGTAATTCTCTTTTCGTGCAACTAGTACAATTATTAAGTCAAATATGTCTTGAGAGACACAAGATAGCCACCAAGCGGCTGATTTGCAAATTAAACTCGAATTTTATGCCCGACTTTGATATCAGCCGCGATCGACTTTGCTGCCACGCGCTGCTTCGTTGAACCAAAGCGAGATTCTACCGTGTTTCTTTCTCTCTCTCTCTCGCTTTCTTGATCAACTAAAGTAACAAACGCTAGATAATACGAGCTTTCTGCTTTTCAACGGCGTATACACGCCGTCTTTTGTGGAAATCGGTTGCACGGAGAATATTTTAGCCGGTTACAATCTCTGTTTCCGCTGTGCACTTCCGCCGGAGCGGTAGCAGAGGAAGCAAAAACGAATAAGAGTATTGCTTATCCCTTTACTCAGTTAACTTTCCCCTGTCATTTCGTCTGACGGTTTGTTACACAAGCAGCAGCGGGAATGTATATTGCGCATTTTTCGCATTTACAAAGAGGGGGGGCTGTTGCCGAAACGAAGTTGCATGTCGTCCGCCCAACTCACTTTGAAAGCTTTGTAGATTGCACACGCCGCGGCGCAAACTAAACAACACAACGGTAGACTGCGGCAAGATATCAAATTCGCGAAATGAATAATTTTCGACTGATGTATCTCGCGTAATAACTAACGGCCAATCAAACAGTGAAAAATTTTCATATAAATTAAACAAATATTTTTTTTTTATAAAGAATAACTTATTTTACGTAATTTCTATATAACTTTTTTTTTATCGCAGATTATCTAATTATAGATACTTCGATATTCGCGAATGTCTCCGTTACATTTTCCTGCGCGCGCGTTGGTCCGTAATTTATTCGATTATCGGACGACTCTGACATTCCATTGCGAGTGTAAACTCGGTTTCGTGTCTCGTAGATTTTAACAGATCCCAGACAAGATTATGGCACAGCGCCGCATAACTGCGGATGTCCGAGTAGCGCGAACATCCGTCGCAATCCGTATAATGGACTTCCGTAGCGATTGCGGCGTGAGTATCCAGGACAGTTCAATCGTTACGTCCTCAATCCTGTAATTTTGTAGCTCTCGAACGCGGAATTCGTGCAGATTAATCGACAAACGCTCGATATCTGTTATATTCCTTATTGAAAAAAAAAAAGATTAAAAAAATTCTCATTAACATCAAATTTAGTTAATATCGAATTGGAATTTAAATTGAGAAATTACGCGCACGTGCATTTGTCGATAATATTTTATTATTATCCGCGATCAACACTCGCGGAACAAATTCAAGACGTTTGTCGATGACGTTTTTCCGCGAATGTCATTAAAATTGACACAGTCTTCTACTTCCGGACACAAAGGATGCGGTTATTATTTCCCCTGAGCGAGCATCGATCCAATACAAGTTTCAATTTAACAGCGCATTTCCAATCAACGAGACTTTTACCTACGAGACGGTCCGCGGGGAGGGCAAAGCGCAATTTTCTCAGAGCAGTTATCTCGGATCACAGAATTTTCCTCTCGCCATCTTTTCCGATTAACAACACTACATTGAGTTTTTCATTTTATATAGGCATTGCATTTTTCTTTCTCTTAATCCAATACGTCTCTTCTTAATATTTGTGCAATATATTGCACTTTATTACAATGACCGTTAAAATCGCCGTAACGAGGCGCTGTAAAATGTTGATTAAAAGTTTCGCGACGTATAACGACAATTGTTACAACTACGGTAATTTGACGGGAGGGGGGGAGAAGGATAGAAGAGAGAGAGGAAACTAACGCCAGCGGCGCTCTAAATACCTATGTCAGAAACGAAATTAGAAGGATGCGGAGGACGCGTAACGGGCCGAGCGGACTTTTGCTGCAGATGAGATTTTAATTCAACTCCGGCCGTTAATCTCACCGGTACGGAAACGGAATTAATTAAAGCTGCTTAACGGGTAAGACGGGCAATTATTGGATTTACAACGCTATCGCTTGCTGGGATTAAACTGATACGCCGACGAATCGTTCGGCGTTGCAACCGGGCGCTTCGACGGCTGCGTCGGCGTACAATGTCTGATGCATTGCCGGCGGTGCATTGTGCTCGCACCTAAACTGCTTTCTTCTCATGCATTACGATGCACGCGCATCCACGCGCGCTTAATCGCGTTGCGGGATTTTGTTTTCTCTCTCTCTCTTTCTTCGCGCGATACGAGTTCATATAGAGTGAAAAGTCGTTAATTTTTTTTTTCAGACGTCGCTTCGAAGCGCCGATCTCTCTGTTTCACTTACGCGGCGCTTTGTAACGCGCGCTTTAAAAAAAAGATTTTCCGTGCGACAATTTGTTTAGGGCAAGATAGCAAGTGTCTATCTGTTGCACGATTTATTAACAGAGTTAATCTGAATTGCAAACAAATGTTTAGCGAGCTGTCTTGCGCAACAACAAAAAAATAAGCGTCACGGTCACGTAAATGCGACTCGCGAAGTTTTTTTTCGAGCGCTCGTAATTCCGGATTAGGAGCGTTTGCCGAAGGCAAATAGCACCGCGTTTACGTTTTCCTCTCCGTGTGGCCACGAAACTCCAGGACTCATTATCATGTTCCCACGAACTCGTCGATATGCGCGCCGCGGAATAAGAGGACATTCGCCCGCGGTTCGTTGACCAGTGATCCGATATAGTCCGCGCGAATTACTTGGATACAGAATGGGAACGGCCATCGTTTGTCCGACGAGGGTATAACATTTTCTGCGAGACACTCCGTCGGTTACACAATAAACTCGTTCGCGATGTCGCGGCCGTTTTTTTGGGCGTTCGCGGTTGTTGGCCTTTGGACGGCTGTATGGAGATGCCGAGCAATTCTGTTGTATCCAGAGAATACTTTATTCCAGGTATGCAGAATTTTCCACTCTCTTTCTCTCTATTTCCGAATATTAGTTTAAAAGTAAATTTTATGAAGTTATTGTTTTGGTTTAGTTTTCGTAGCTTTAGTGTGATTGCAACACAGCAGTCTTGCAGTAGATATTTTGCGAGCTGTTTTTTTTAATGCCGCGAGTGTTTTTAATTTTTTAACTGTTGTTCGCTCTCTCTGTACGCAATCTTTCTCTCTTTCTATTATATTCACAAAATAAATAAAATTTTTTCAATAAAACAATCTCACTATCTCACCGAGGATTTTTGCACGTCGGATATTGTTTTTATTGTGCTCATAAATTTAGCTTTATTTTTGCTCGAGTTTAATTAATAACAAAACAAAATTCTGCATTTATTTATATCGCACGAAAAAACTGCGTTCTGTAATTAAACGCGCGATGATAGTCTATTAAAATAATATTTAGCTACGCGTACCGATCATTACCGGGAGAGCTTTCGGTTCGCTCGCGTAACAAAATACTACCAATTTCATTTAACAAAATATTTATTTGCGCAAGCTGCTACTGCACTAATTAGAGAATCTGTAGCGTACTGTAACTTAATCGAAAACGTTTGGAAAGAATTTTGATATTTAATTTAATTTTGAAGAGATGCACAACCTCTTTGTTTCTTTCTTCCAAGTTTTCGTAGTTTTTTCCAAATTGTTCTCGAATACATAAATTATTAAAACAAGTCGAAAAATTGTTTTTCTTCGCAGTTGTTTTTGTCGGACGATATAATCCGGTAAAATTTACTTGACAGTTCACCCTAGGTATCTCGATGCCCGTGGCGACGTCGAAAAGGGGCACTCTCGCCTTCTCTTCAGGATTTCAGTTCAATTTCGTTCTACCGTGGAATTTGTCGCAGTTCGAGCCAACGGTAATTTCCGCGAGACACACGCGGGATCTCGATTTGCAGGAGACTTACATCGTCATCGAGAACTTGTTGGACGAGTAAGTTGTTGCCAATCGCATATCTGTGCATTTTCTTCGAAAGAGCAGACGTACGATTTTCCTTCGAGTTCCATTGTAGGATCACTACAGAAAATATCAGAATGTGTACTTACATTGCATTTAATTAAAATTTGCCTGGAATTAAACGCGAGGAAAGCGATCGCGGCCGATAAAATCCAGATAGACTATCGCTGATTTCAATTTGTAGAACACTTAAAGCGCCATTGAAATTTGCCGAACGAGCGAGTTGCCGCTCTCGTTATTCTCTTTCCGCGCCTTTTGTCCACTTTCATATACACGATTCGGGAACAAGAGCGCAATTTTACTCGCTTCCCCAAACGCCGCTTGCACAATGGGCGGTCGAGAGAAAGAGAGAGAGAGAAGCGATTTGAATTTCGAAATCGGAAGAACAAACGCCGCGCATTACGCAGACGAAATTGCCCGATGAATCAGTAAACATGGCAGAAGCGCGAGCGAGTAAATTCGTAATTAACTTAACTCCGCGCGCTATATCGGTCGGAGCGTGGCTCGGCGTTTTCGACGCTCGTGCGAAACTTGTGTGTGCTGTCGACGCATCGACGAGATACTATCAAAAAATTACATCAGCGCTCTCAGTGTCATCAGCAATAGTTTTTGAAATATATATCGTCGCGCCAAAACGTCGAAATCGTTTCGCGTTTGCATGTCGTGTAATATATATATCTGGTAATAGAGGGAATGTGAGATTAAACAAATATAGTCGCAGAGTGAAGGAATATACATTTATAATTCAGTTTTTCGATTCCAAAAAGTGGAATCTAAATCACACTGCAAGAGAGAGAGAGAGAGAGAGAGAATAAAAAAAGAGCATTGATATTCGATGCAAATTGCTTGTATAAAGTTAAAGAGAACGTAGCGAAGGTACCGACACACAATTGACAATCCAGATGAATTTCAGTGACAAAGGAGAAGAGAGGAGTTATCTTTCCTTTGCGCACCGCGGCTCCTCTTCTCTTTTTCTCTCTCTCTCTCTCTCTCTCTCTCTCTGTGTGTTACTCGCGCCCTACATAAGCGAGCGTTCGCAGGATCAAAGCGCGGCAGTGTCTCGTCGGCGACTCGAACGTAAATTAATTGGGGACATACCTAAGGCAATTACTTTGCTGAGGTGTAGGTTAATACAATGCAAGGACGTGCGCGACGAGTGAGATGTATAAAATACCGCGTCGTGTAGTAAAAGTCGATATCTAATAGCGCGAGATGTAAAAGAAAAAAAAGGAATATCGCGTGACTAATTTACCGTATTTCTCACAAGTGCGCTAATTGTTTCCGGTCAAAGATGTCGCGGTTTTTGCACTTCTTGCGTAAATTTCACGAGAAGGCGCGATGCTTTGCTTACTACATAATAAACCATCGCGCCTTTTCGCCTTCTCTCTCAACGTCCGCCCAAAGGCGCGCGGGAACCACTTTAATAAAATTACCTCGGCGTCGTATTAAAATAAGAAAACCTGAATTGCGTGCGAGAAGAGATGGCGGAAAGAGTAGGCGCGCGCGGAACCGACACGGGGCGTAAAAACCCGACTGTGCAAAGTAAGATTTAATGTTGACTCTTTAGACACGGCTGGCGGGACGGCAGGCAGTGCCTTTTGAGGACCATTTGCGAGCTCGCGGAGACGCCACTCCGCAGGACACAGCAGGACGTTCTCGAGGAAGTGATTCACTTAATTTTAACGTAAGTCAGTTTCGACACTCGCACTTTGACTCACCGAGCGCGCCGGAGGTCGATGTGTGTACGTACGCTCGGTGTGCGCGCGCGCGCACACACATTGCCGGAAACGAAATTTATTACTGGAAGAGTCGTGAGTAATGAATTCCCTTGGAAGTCACTAATGGCCAACGTGTACGTTAGGAATAATGTAAAGACTCCGCGAGAGATATTCGTACGCAAATATACAAGGAAATGTAGGTTAGCGGAGCGAAAAATTGCATCCTCTCTGTTGTGTGTCTTGAAGACTCTTCTCTTTTCTCGTGTTGTCCCGCGTGCAACACTACACAAAGTCGTACGCGAAGTCATATCGTATGCACACACGAACGCGTGAAATACGTAGCTTTTGTTACTTTATAATTTCGCGATTTCCTCTCGTCGAATTAATGGGAATTAAGAATTTTTTTGCGTTTATCAAAACGTGAATATCCATCGAAATTACATCGGCCGAAATGAACGGTAACAAACTCGAGTTACACGCACGCAGTCAGTGAAGTTCTGAAATTCCATGTATATTCCACGAGCTCCGCGCAGCTCCCCGTGTGTGTGTGTGTTTGGCAAAATTCTAATTGAGCGTTAGTCGAGTAGCAGATGGCTGTTACATCATGTAAAATATCTGCTCGTCCGCGCGCGCGGAGCGCGCCAGCCCATAACCGGAGTCCGCGAATTTGCTATTCCGAACGCGTGTGTTCGAAGGAAATTGCGCGCTGAGAGCTAACAGCAGCGCGCGCGCGCGCGCGCTAATTGCGACAAAGTTAGGCGCGCGTACATTAAGTTTCTAATGGAAGTGTTTCGCTTAGGTTTTCGCCCGGATGTTCGCTTTGTGCAATGCTATCTCTCCGCGCCGCTCACGGCAGCCAATCGACTTTCTGGAAATATATATATATATATGTACACGGAGTTGTGTGTCTAAAAAATTTTGACACAGCCGAAGTGTGAAAATAAATCAATTCTCAGATCAATCTGAACAGAAGAATCATTTACCAGTTTGCAATATTAAGTTATTAATTAATTAATGTGCGCGGTTTAGACTCTGTACCAGAATCGTGAATCTTTGCTTTCCACGCGCTTATTGAGGCTCACAATAATTAACATTCACATTAATTAACTCGATAAACATTGCGAATTTTGCAATATGATAAATAACTTTTTCTGTTCAGATTGATTCAATCTGTCTTCACACTTCGACAGTGTCAAAATTTCTCAGACATCTTGTGTGTATATACATATATATATATATATATTTCTTTTTCTCTCGGAATATAAACCAACAAAACGCCAATGCAATGTAATTGCATATGGCCGCGAGTGTAAGCTCGGTTGTCGAATATATTTCACAAATTAATGCCGACGAGCCATTAATTGTCAAGCATGCAAATTACGGAGAGATTCATTGAAAATCCTGGGGGTCTCTATATCTGAATTCCGGTCGGTTCAATAATTGTTAATATATGAGATGGAATGGAATCATAACATTTCGCATATAAATATTAATGTAGATTGAATTCCTAGAGCAATGAACATTGCGGTTTTGAACTGCACAGTACACACAGACGAGTCGTAGATATGCATACTGTAATGAAAATCATTGATTACTGTCATTTGCCACATTGAAATGGGTGCGCGCGCGCACGCAAAAGAAATAGTTTCATTGATTGCGCACTAAAAATCGTTGCGAATTTAAAGACCATTATTTTATTCCGATAATTACACGGAGAAAAATGTACTATTATATACTTTGAACAAAGAAGCAGGCTGCCGTTACATAACCACTTGCAATAATCGATGCAAGAAACGAAAGATTTCGAGAATAATAATAACGCTCGGATTGCAAGACGGTTCGGAGAACGTCGGTGTACATATCGAACGTTCGAGAGACGATTGAATATAACTAGAGGCATTACGACGGGAAGAACGCTCGAAACGATTTAATCTGAATCTCGTTCGCAGGCCGACGGAGGAGTATTCGCTGGTAGCGATTAATTCCAGTCACCAAAGCGTCAACAAATTGTATCGGGATGCCGAGCGATTGGGCAAGTCTGGCGGCGATTGCGTCCTTACGTATCCCGATTGCGTCGAGTCACCGTTGGAATCATTTACAGAAATTGTATTTCCTTGAAAAGGAAGATCGAACTCTCGGAGAAGATCTCGGACTCGAGATTTCGTTTCCTCTTCGACACGAGCGGGGGGTATCGCATTCAATTACACGACTGCTGTATTGCGCGCGGCGCGCATTTCGATTATGCCACGTCAGAGCGTCTGAGTGTAACGTTTATCGCCGGCTCGGTGAATCTCAACCCGGGCGTAATCTGTTGTCCGCCGTTCCATAAGCGATTCTGACATGTGACGGATGAGAGTTTTATCAAAAGGTAAACTCGATATTCCCGCGCGAATATAACGGCGGCGGCGGCGACGGCGGCTAGAACTTTCAGTTTGCGGATAGTTGCGTCGTCCGATCGTTATGGATGAACTTTACTCACGGTACACTTCGAACGCAGCTGTGTTTTGTGTGTGTGTGTGT
>QVNZ01021155.1:0-19410 GCA_014825645.1 Pseudomyrmex dendroicus
ACCTCTTTTAATACCTCAAAATTTAAGTTTCGTTCGAGTGTTTGTGAGAATTATAGTTTTACGTGCGTTGGACTGGCTATAGATCATTACGATTGTAACGTGTACCAACAACGGTGTACCTAAAACACGAAAGACTGGTGCTGTTAAAGTGCCGAGTAGTGGAGCAAAGAAGGCGTGTCGTTCCCGAAACGGCCGTAAGTTTCCTTTCCCCACGTTGAAGTCGGCCACGGTCCATTGCCCGGCACCATTTGCTTGGAAGCCACCCCGGTACATAAGACGGTTTTCTTTAATTGCTCTCCACAAAGTAGATCCGGCAACCTATTCTCTCGTAAAAGTTACAGGAATGCTTGCGGCAAATTATCTGCTGGCGGAAAAAAACCCTATGTTTATCAATTGTTAAAAACTCATTCTGGCATAGCAGCGTATTGTCTTTCGAAAAAAAAATTAATTTAATGCAAGAGTAGATGAATTGACAAGTGGCATGAGAAGAAAAAATGATAGAAGTAAGAAAAAAAAAATAATAAGATAAAAACTAGAACTAAATAATAGATATAAATAATAGATATAAATAATAATAGATATAAATAATAGATAAAAACAGATATCCGCGAAGATATGGCAAGTTCGGACAGGACGATGGAGTAAGTTTATTTTTTACTGTGCCGCGTTGAATTTTTGCAGCATTACATTAAAAGTTCCCCAAACGAGATTTTCCGCTGGCATAGAAACTAAGGTGATTAAATGCATCCTCTTGCGCATTGTTCACTTTGCCACAATAGAAGACGCCCGGAACGTTTCCGTTTATTAAAACAATTATCATCGCAACGACGCGTGCGAATCGAAAAAAACATCGCTAGCGACTTTCTCAGATTTTTGTTTCTCTCAAAATACTGTTGATAAGTGATTTACGGAGGGTGTACGCGAAAACGAAACGTCTTTCGCGGAAGACAGTCTCCTCGGGCCGTCTGGATTTCGGCGGACGATAATTCGACCATTAATTCCATCTCCGGCGTCTGCAACGACGGTGCCGTTGAACTTTCGTCAACCCTTTCACGTCGCTCTCATATCCGCGCCGTTCGTCCACCTTCTTCGGATAAGGGTAACACTTATTTCGGTGAATGTAAGCGCGCGCGCCGAGCGTGTAGACTTCGTTCTCCGCCAAACGCCAACTGCTTCTACTTTAATACACGATCTCCGAGGGTTCGTTAATTTTCCTCTGCTCTCCCTTCGTCTCTTCGTCCGCCAAAGGGTTCTCGCGATATTGCAGCACGGTTACACTCGGTGTCCTGTGAAGCGGACGTCGCCTTATTCCGCGACGCGGGTAGGTTCTCTGTCGCTACGATATACAGTCGATATATCAAGTTTGACACTTTCGGAAAAGCCGGCCGCACCGCGTGTCTCTATAATGCACTCTTGTGCATCGAAGTGAACGAAAGAATAAGTGTACCATGAGTGATGTACGACACTTTAACACGTACAGCATATATTCTCTTCGGAGAGAGTTATCGGTCTTCTCTATAATATTATTTGACAATGTTACGTTCTTTCTGATTAATTATGTATGTAGACACTTTATACGAGGAGAAAGGCGTGTTTCTTTTCAATTTAGCGTGAAATATTCATGTGCTAAACGCGTGACGCATCGCGATTAATAAAATATTTAAAATCGCTGGGAGAGAAATAAATTTTCCACACAATTCTGATTTTACATGTCACATCGCCGCGAACCAAGAGACCTTAGAGAATTCGCGTCAATGACCGTGGTGTCTCACGCTCTCCGGAGTCCATGAAATGAAAGTGTTTCAGGATATTAAACCGTCAGGAACCCATAAGACGTTATTAAACTATAAAGGACAAAATTGCTTTGTTACAGAAAGTGCTACATGCAAATTCTGCTCTCAGCTCGAATTTTAACCAATTCGATTGATCGTATTACGGAAAAATAATGAGATTAACGAATTTGTCGAGGTGTTTAAACGGTTTTTCTTACGTGAAAAGTGTCTTTCACATTTTCCAAAATCTTTGCTTGTATAATATTAGCAATATCATAATATAAATTGATCCTGTGTCGCATGCATACGGATTAATGATAATAATCCGTCATTGTGGGCTCTGCAGCGATAGGATTAACGTTGTCCAATAACTTCCGCTTTACGGTCCCGAACTCCTCGCGTCAAGAAATCCCAGCGTGTGATTACCTTTAATAACGATGCAAGCGGATAAAACTGTCCCCGAAGGGCTCTGATTCATAACGATACGTCACGCGTGCTTGGGGCGAGAAACTTCTCGTGGAAATATTGCGGAGTTCGGGAAACAAGTCGCGTAGCCGGCCGTCCGAAAAAGGCGAAACAGATTTCCTTTACTGCCCTTCTGCCCCAGCGACGGCGAGGACTGCCGCGCGATCGAAGAGACCGAGAGGGGGTCTGGAGACTGTATTCGAAACGCGTCGAAAAACGATTTATTCAGGGAGAAGGGCATTTCTTTTTCTCGAACCCTCGCGATTTCACGAGTCGCGCGACTCGAGGCTCGCTCGTTCGCCTACAATTGCTCTAAAAGCTGAAATCGCATCCATTACGCAGTCTCTCTGCAGAGAAGGGGGTGCTGCTCGCGCAGATCACTTTTTTGTCGCATTTCGTTTCTTTAATTTTATTATTAATATTATTTTTTTTTGTTCTACTCTTTTACAAGCTTTACGTCTCGCAGTCGTCGACGTCGCGGACTCGTCGTCGTCACCCGTCTCCTTCCTCGCGGTACTTCTGCACCACAGGGCACAGATGCCAGTAATATTACATCCTCCGGTCCCTTTTATGGATATTGCTACACGCCGCTTCTGCACCGTATATCCACGCTCCGTATCTGTGTGAATTATTATACACGAGCGGTGTATATATACGCGCCGCGTATATCCGTATAACGTCTCGACTAAACCGGGCCCGTCCTTATTATTACCTCCCAGTGTAGCCCGTCGTGAATTTCTGGGCGTGCTCATGCTCCAGTTGCGAAGTTTGAGCGTCGTTTCAAAGTCGTTTTCGCTCTTTTGGCCAACGGAAATCGGAAATTTTATTTATTACAACGAAATCATGGCTATAACTTTTATTTTTTTAAAGATATAAGAAAAAAACTATATAAAGATGATTTTTTCAAACATATTAATATTTTTCTGCAATTATGTTGAATAAAGATAGTGATTCTAAAGGAAGATAATTTTTCGAGACAGAGAAAAAATCTGACATTGAACAACAAGATTAAAAAAATTCAGAATAAATTCAGAAGAAAAGTCTAAGAGATATATTGATTTATCGAGAAACTCACTTCTTCAACGCGCTATATATATAAAGTAATGTACTTTTACTATTTCAATAATTATCAACTTTTCTTCTCTTTGTCACAACGGCTTAATACTATAGCGGAGGCCGATGAAACCGCGGATTATTCCGGCCACTTGACGCGCTTCATAAATATTAATGTTTCCCCTCCACCTTAATCCAGATTCTTACAAAGTCTCACAAAGTCTAAACGCTCACTTTGGCGCTACTGTTATTAAGAGCTTTCAGTGTACAGAATCCACGACATTATCTAAATTTCTACAATAAGCGCGCATGATCTATCCATTTAAATATTCCGATATCGCTTCTCTATTCCATCTTTCTCCGTTCTCTCCGCACTTCCGCCTTCTCTCTCGCTCTCTCTCTGTTAAGTCGGTTCCCCGGGACTTCGCAAATTACGGAAATCAAGGGGGCTTCTGGCAACTCCAGAGGATACTCTCCCTGCTCTTCCTGCTTTCGCGCGTTCCTTGTTTCCTCATCGCACGCTCAACTGCTCGCTCAGAGACTACAATGTTCCTCGTCTAATATGATCGGATATAGTCGAAATCAATCGCTCGATGACTCGACGGAAACCCGTTCGTTCGCAGAGACGTGCGCAGCTCGCGGCCATTTGCCCGGCGCGGCATAAAGGCGCGGTAAAAGGTTTCCGGCAGGAACAGATGTGAAAAGTCGCAGACGGCCTGGCGGAAATAAACTGCGGCATATGTCGTCGCGCTCTTCCCGTCCTTATCCTTTAACGTTTTTCTTTCCTTTACGTCCTTTACGATCGTCATCGTTGTCGTTGTCGTCGTGCTCGGCAGGAAGACGAGAGCTCGCGTTCGGCCATAAAAGGCTAATTGGCAATTTACGAAGATGGGGTGGGGTTATCTAAATACCGTATAAACGGCGAACGACGTCCAGCGTATCAACTCGCTAGCTCTTCCCCGAGCGCATAGAACGCGACCGTATAAAAATATACGTGCGAATTGCAAGACCGACGGCGAGGTAATTTCGGGGTGGACGAATGTGCACAGTCCGCCGCGCGCCTGTCCGGCCACCTTTATGGACTCTTCATGTCTCGCGGACACGAAAGCAGAGTATTATCAAATGTCGTGCTCTTAACAATATTTATGTTCCTTTTAGCTGCCTTTGCGATGAACTTTTTGCTCGTGAAAGATAATACACTTCTTTGCGACGAACGTACTCAACTTTTCCTACATTCTTTGATTCTCGAAATCTTCAAATTTATTTTTCACTCAGAGTCTAACTGTAACGTTGCATTGCCGGAAAATAATCTTATCAAAAATACCGTTTTTTTGTTTTTTTTTTGTTACTTTACTTGCAACTTTCACATACAGCGCGAGAATATTTTGATCGAACATTCGCATGAATTCGCTATCGCAATCTTTACGCACGTTTCTTACAGATCGCTACGGATTCCGGTGCAACAGTGCGAAAAAATCCTTAGTCTGCATTTTCAATCCTCCATCCTTATAGAGCGTACGGTTTCAAATATCTCTGCGCGAAAAGCGACTTGTACGCGTACTATATTCGCGTGATGTTTGCGACTGCCGTTCTCTCTTCTGTTTCATATTTTACGATTTAAGACATTTTTCTTTTCTTCGTACGAAGGAAGGAAGCGAATCTCTGCGCGCATAAATATATATATATATATACATCGGTTGCAACACGATGTATTTATATATATTGTATAATTTATCCTCTTCTTTTTTTATCTTTGTAACTACTTTACACAATGTTCTTCTTATATTTTGTGACTAAAGATGGAAAACATAGAAAGTACTTTCTACACAAATCGTCAGACACTACGTGCTTCTATTGATATTTGTTCTACTTTAGTTACATTGTCTCTGCGTGAGATTTCCTCATTTTTATTTAACATCTCACGCAATCGTGACGTTTGTCACTACGTTTTCAATCTGACATAATTGATAGCCGACAGAGCTTTTTTCGTGATCTCCGTGAAACCCCTTTATCCGAATAAACTTTCCTCGTAACTGCTTCTTCGTCCACTCTTTTACGACCAGGTTGCTTTATTTGCAGGGCGAAGCAGCGACAATACGACGATTGCTTCGGCTGATTCACGCGCCCATATTCTGTGTCGCCCTCCGTAATTGCCCTTTTACGCTGATCACTATTTACAGCCGCGTTTCGCATTACGCTGATTATTCTCCACGTGGACCCGCGACCGATCGTTCACGGCGCGAATACGGAACGCGTGATAAAGCGCGATAGCGTAGATATTTCCCGCGACATATCTTCCGACGTTTTATCGACGTCGTAACTCAGAACGAGGCGTCCCGCGGATATCTCGAACCCGGCTTCGACCGATTTATGGCACCGAGTAGTGCGCACCTGCATCTCGATTCTTTTCGTCCTGTTCTCGGCGGATATTATTTTTCCACGAAATAATGGAATCAAATAAACGGGGAATTTTTCGGGAAGAAGGGAACTTGTCCGCGATGAGATTCTGTACGCGGTGAAAAAGCTGCGAAAATGTGCTTTATATAGTCTTTTCTTGTAATAAACACAAAACAAATTTTTGTAATATTTTTAATAAAAAAAAACAGAATAAAAAAACATCATGTGTGAAGCTCTACACAATCAAAATAATAAAACTATCTTTGTACTTTAAACTAAAAAAAATATTATTATAATGAGCGTATAATTTCTTCATCTTGTTACTTCGAAGAAGATTTTTAGCACTCATCAATATTGCGAATATAAAACTTTGTCTCCGACAGACATAAAACACTGTTACATAAGAGCATTTTCTGCATCGCGTTTTCACGATGTGCTACACGATGAGATATGCTAAACAGCATTGCGTAATACGGAGGATTCTCTTTTATTCCTAGACTCGGAACAATCGCCGGCCGTGTACCTCAGAGACGATCCGTTGTTTGGTACCCTTCAATTGCAGCAGCACAGTGAGCTTCGCGCGCCTACGGCGGAACGAGCGGCTTTCTACCTCGACGCAGCGGTCGCCGGTCGACAACGAGAGGACGGCGACGCTCACATGCTGTACACGCTGCACGTGTATCAGTACAGCGTAGCCGGAAAGGGTGGAGGTAAATAAACCCTGTCTTGTGAATCTCTAAATCACTGCTGCTCGCTTTCCCTAAAGCGAAAACAAATATTTTACGGAAGAGAAACTTATCTTGATATTTTTTAACGCTGATGTATACACATATACTTGTTTGCTTTCTCGCGGTTTTAAGCGGCACTCGCTTCTATTTTCCTTCCGCTTTGTATTGTGCGTTCAAGTAGAACGAACGTTGTTTCTTGACTGTGTAGTTGCGGGCGGTAGAAGTCGGCTGCACCTGATGGACCTCGGAAACTCAGACCGCGGCAAGTCCTCGGGCGGAATACCTCTTTCCGGTCTCGGTAACATTATACTCGCGATCTTCAACGGCCAGAAGCACTTACCGTACAAAGAGCACAAACTCACCCAACTGTTGAAAGAATGTCTCGGCTCTCTGACCTGCCACGCGGCTGTGATAGCTCATGTGTCACCCAACGCTCAGCACTACACAGAAACGCTGACCACCGTTCAAGTGGCGTCGAGGATCCATCGGATGCGACGTCGAAAAATCGGCAAGATGGTCGGCAGCGGCACGCACGGCGCGGGAAGCGGCGGGAGTTCCGGTGAAGAAGCGGCGCGACAGAACAGCGAGTGCGATCCGAGTTCGAGTGATTTGTCAGCCGACACAGTCATCTACGTCGGACCGAGCGCCGATGACGCCACCGACGGCGAACATCCGCCCGTCTACATACCGAGTTTGAACTCGGGCGACAATCGTTGCGCCATGGGTAGAGTGCTTCGCGGCTCCGCCGCTGAGAAACCCTGCAAGTCTTCGGAGGAACGCAGTCCGGCTCACAAATCCTCGAAGACGGTGAAGACGCTGACACAAACCGCGTCGAAGCAGACCTCGCCGGCGCACAGCGCGACGCCAAAAGCGAGTCCGGCCAGAAAGAACTCGTCCAAGAGCGCATCGACGTCCAAGGTGAACGATTCGCCGAGTAGCAAAATTCCAGTAGCCGCGCCTAGCGGCGGATCCGACGAGCAGTGGATAGACGGTCCGAGGATCTCCAAGTCGAAAGTTGCAGAAGCCAGACACTTGCTGAAAGATCCTCACCACAAGCGAGAGACATGGGTGGACGGACCGATGCAGTTGACCGGCGCGCCGTTGCTGCAGCTTCACGCCCAGCATCAGCACTCGTCCTCCGGTTACGGTTTTATGGACAGTCACAAGAAGAGCATGATTAGGAAGTGGGTGGAGAATCAATCGTCGCAAATACAAAGAGCGAAACATGCCGCGCCGCGGCTCGAGTCTTCGAAGATGGCGTCTTCTGGTCAATCGTCCGGTCAGTTCAAAGAGTTGACGCAGTTCAAAACCTGCAGCGGCGCGGACGACGACGACACATCGTTATCTACCGCGGAGAGCGACAGCTTGAAGGCAAATGAGATCGAAGATATAACCGAGAAGCTGAGCGCCAAGTTGAATCTACTCAATGTCAAGTCCAACACTGATTCAGGATTAGATTTAACGGCCAGTCCGGTGATGGACGACAGCGTCGATAAGGGGAAACTCGATCTGCCGGACGACGAAGATGACGATGAAGAAATTGTCGTGCCACCACCGTTGCCGCTGATTGAACCGCTCAGCAATGGAGTCAGCAGAGAAGTTTCCATGGAAAGTCTCAATCTATCGCATAAAGATATCGTTCTTCCATCGAGACATTCGTTATCTTCCGAAGACGAAATTCTCGAGATCGTCGAAGTCGAAGACTTGGAGCCAGTACCTATGCAGGACTCGTGTCTGCAGGTAACCGAGGAGGACATCGCGCTCTGCATGGGTGAGAATCCTCTGCCCGAGAGCGACCAGGAAGAACATCCTTTAAGGATTCTTAGCCAGGAAAATCTCACCGTAGTGTCAACTTTCACAGGTGAGTAAATTTGCGCTTTTTAAATGAAATCAAAATTTATTATTTTCCAAATAATCGACTTTTATCTCTTACGCTTTTTAAATTACGAAGATTGAGCGGTTTTTCTAATCGCATTCAGTTTCATTGTGGTTATTTTTGTCGCGAATACTTGAGCAAACGTTTGCAAAAATCATTTTTTGCGTCGGTTTTTTATCAACTTTTCGATTCTAAGAACGCGCAATAGGCCGTTACACAGCAAAAGACAATAATTCTCTTCCCTCGAAGAAAGAGAAACACCGAAGTAATTACGTGTCATTGCGTCCCTCTTTCGAACCAAGGCGGACAGCTGCCTGCTAGTTTCGCCATTTTCTCCCTCCTCTTCCCCGTTTTCGCCTTATTTACCGGACGGCCTTCTTGCACGTTGAGATATAAACTTAGACGAGCGAAAAGTATGAGACAGAGAAATCATTTCCAGACTCCATGTCGGTGATGTCGGACACAGAGAGATACAGACCGCATTATCCGCCACCGGTTGGCGCGGGTGTTTTACCGAGGCCGTACTTCGACCACGAGGACTTTCTCGAGCAGGAGACCAGGCACAAGTTCGATCAGTTGGCCAGACTTCACGAGCTCTACCAGAGCAAACTCGCGCTCGCCAACGTCTCCAATTCCGTGACTTACCAGAGAGAAAACTCTTCCACTGTCAACGTGCGAGACGCTCCATGTAAGTTTTAACGGGTTTTCGCGAGGGATGCTCGGTCAGTCGTACGAAAATAAAAAGAAAGAAATAGACAGATTCCTTTTACCGTCCGTGATATCGAATCTTCTCGCAGACAGATGCTGCTTGTCACACTCTTGTCGGGATTATCCGCATTATCGTACACAAGCTTTAATGTCTTGCTCACAAGGTTCGATATATTCAATGGTTGTATCGCGAGATATATGTTAGAAGCAAGATTTTTTAATTTATTTCTAAAAGAACGACGCTTTTACAATTTATTTTAATTTATTTGTGTCTTACAAGTGGCAAAATAATAAGCTTACGAAACTCAAAATATGAAATTACGAAAAAATTAAGATTGCAATCGGTCATTTGATAGATAAAGATCGTTTCCGAACAAATATAATTAATAGACTTTAATCGAGGCACTCGATAGCCAACTATCTTGCGACCTACATCCATAACATTAACGCAGGACAAATTCCAGCAGCGACCACTTTCCGTCCGCCATCTCGCTGTCAATCCTTGTCTCTTTCGGACGTCTTGTTCAACGACAACGCGAGCAATCACGGCAGCATCTACAGCGAGCCTGCGTATATAGCGGGCAAACCCGATCAGGAAAAAATCTGCGATAATTGTCGTCAAAGCATGTCCAGACCCGCAACAGCCTCTTATTGGTACCCCAGCAGCGTCGCTCATCTTGCCAGTCCCAGGAGGTACTGCGGCAAGCTGGGCGATTGCAACATTTCCAGCCTCAGGCATCCGGACGGAGCGTCGAATCCCAATCTCAAGGAGGAGATCGAAAGGATACCTGGCAACGGAGCGTCCGGTTCGGATCCCGAAGAGGAGTACATAGAGGCGAAGAAATTGTTCACGGCTGCCGAGAGATCCGAGAGAACGGTAACGGGAAAATCCGACATCGAGGAGGATATAAAAATTCAAGGTACGAATCGATTAACGCACCACGCGTAGAGTAAAACGTGCGCGCACGTTTTTAGGATTTTAAATTTATTATGAATAAAAATTTGCGTTTGTAATAAAATACAAAATTAATCTCTAGTTTGGCGCATTTTCGTCGTATAAAAAATTATTTGAAACAATTTCCGTTAAATGCGTTTGTGTATTTCTATTTTAGGTGGTACACCTATGCAATTAGCAATGCCATCTCCGGCGCCATCCTCCGGACGAATGCAACGCAAGATCCTTCTCGGTTCCACTTTCGGTCTGAACAAGGAGGGTTCCGATTCCGGTGCGGACACAACACCACGTGCGACCAAGCTATCACCGGCCACATTGTCTAGACATCGTGCTGAGAGCTCTGGTTACGACAGTATTGTTAGAGACAGCGAAACTAGCAGCATCGCCAGTGACTCGTCTAGACAGACGGGCGCGTTACAAGAACATCAAGGTAATTGTCAAGCATCTATCGGCTGCTTACGTTTAAAAAAGCGCGCGCAATTATTATGATACCTGACAAATCTACTTCTTTTGCCAACAATTCAGAAATGAAATATTGAAATAAAGTATCAACTTTTCTAAACTGGGATTGGTGTGCATTTAACAAAAATACTTATAATGAAAATGTCTCAGCTATAGTTTATTCGCTCGAATCTATCCGCTTTGACTTTACTTTTTTCTCTAAACCTGTTGAATTTTCGAATTCGATCGAATGTACAAAATACTGTCGGAATTTTTCTTGGGAAAGACACGCAAGCCCTCTAAAACAGTCCTGCCGTGCGGTGATTCTTCTCAGGTGGCGCACTGGGAGTTCTAACTTCGACGTTGTGCGGGTGTTTCAGCGGTGGAACGGCGGGCGGTAGGGTGCGGGCCTCGGCGGTTGCTGGCCCACTGCCGGGGTCAGCCGGGGCCGCCCGCGGCGCCGGCGATTCTCGCGTACACAGGCGAGGACGTAGACATCCTGGACAGGCGCGCACGGGTGCGCTCGAACCCACGTGGAACGATGTCCAGGATACTCAGCCTGCGCCTGCGCCAGCGCCTTCTTAGACTGGAGCTGCGCAACGCCAAGAAGCGTCTCATGGTGCCCGACGCCCGTTGGGACTACAATCGTAAGTTTTCTCTTTCGCAAAATAAAGCAAATTTTAAAAAAAGTTACATATATCTTTGTTATACTTCAGAAAATTTCTTAGATAAAATTTAAATCTGTTACTTCAAGTGTTTTGATTACAAAAAAAATTAAAGTGATAAATACAATAAGTTTATCTCTCTTTGTTATATTCAACATGGTCTTATTCTCAACTATTTTGGTCTTTTATTACTATTATTATTATTATTCCTATTTTAAAAATATTGCACACTTTGCAGAATTAAATTAGCGAATTTTAATTACTGATAGAATATTTATCATCGCGTTTTATTGTGTTTGTCCTAAAACTAGTGTACGTGGAGGACAGTATGGACTGGCGAGATCCGTCATTTTTGGAGGCTCTAACGGCCGAGACATGCATCTTGCAAAAGAGAGTGGAAGCCTGTAAGAGCCACGTTCTCTTGGTCACCTGCTTCGACTCTTGTCCTCAGCAACTGGCATCGACCGAGATTAAGACCACCTAACGTAAATTCAGATCAGCACGTACGACCGCGTGTTGATCGCTGATCCCGCCCACCCACCTACGAATTTAATCGTTGAAACGAGACGAGCGAGGTCGCCGAATGAGACGAAATAAATTAAAAGCAGAGAAAATTATGGCGTCGATGTCGCTCGACTCCGTCCAGTAGTTATTAAAATGATATATTGTGGTATCGTTATCGTCATTGTACATCGTCGCTACTGTTAAGTCTAAAACGATACTATATAGCAAAATTAAAAACGCGAGTTTTAAAAGAAAGAAGAACTAAAAAAAAAAATAAAAAAATAAAAAAAAATAAAAACTTTTTCACTGAAATATCGCACACGTACACGCACACGCATGTGTCTTATCGAAGTTGTATCTACGGAGTTATAGCTGAAAACAGAGTATTCGTGGTTAGAGATTTTGCGGTTGCTTCAGTTTCAACGATATTTCTCAGGATACACCAAACGAAGACGTTAAATAATTCTCGCAATTGTTATATGCGGCGAAACAAGCCTCGATTTCGAGAAATCGTGTAATACTTCGCGCAATGTTTATATCGATATTAACGTGAGAGTTGGTGCTTTGTTCTTACGTCTAATCTTCGCGTCAGAGTCATTTAATATTAATATATCGCTGCCATCTTGTCTGACTGATGCTATTAGCGAACTATTAAGAGAGAGAGAGAGAGAGAGAGAGAGAGAGAGAGAGAGAGAGAGAGAGAGAGAGAGAGAGAGAGAGAGACATCGGAAACAGCGATGAACAAAGCGAGCAGATGAACTCGTCGCGGTAGACTAGAGATATTCATCTCAATTTAGAAACAATACGACACGCGTCGATATTCGTAACCAAGTCGATCGCGAGAAGTAACAGTCGACCGCGGGACTGAATGACAGTCGAGTGAAAATCGAGAAAGCTGATCATTAACAATTACGATTGTCTGAGAACGTCGATTACGCAATATCGATAATTGAGGTCGGCCACAATACGAGTGGCATTAACAACGATTGATTCAAAATTTTCCCTCTCTATCTCTATTATTGCCGAGGCTATGATTCAGAGAGGGACGAGAGGATTGTTAAGCGGCGTTAAATTAACTAGGGTTGTCGATGGAAATGACTCGTAACGAGAGAAGTTGAGATATTTATGTAGAGATAGGACGCAAATTTATTCACTCGGAAGAAAAATAGTCGAGCTTCGATTTTGGGGAAACGCCAAACGAATATAACGAAAGAAACAAAACGAGTTGGCCGCGAGTGAGCGAGCAACGCACTGCCAAAAAGAGTGCAAAAAAATACCTTTTATACGATTAAACGTTCAATCAAGTAACGCGCCGTACGTAATGTATCTAATGCACGCACGTTAATTCATGATATTATCGTAGCTTTAATCGTTATCAGCAGTTACCGCACTTCGTAGGGCTCTGTAACTCACTTAGAAGAACGCGAAAGAGTGTATAAGAGAAAGAGAGAGAAAGGAATGAGTGCGAGAAAGAAAGGAAAAACGCGCGTGAAAGACAAGAAGCAAAGAGAAATGGAAGTAACTATAAATTGTAAACTTTTGCTAATCGTAAGAGAGATTTTTGGTTTGTATACGAATGAAATTCGACAAGACGAAAGAAGAGAGTGCGTGCTCTTGTTTCTATCGTGAGAATGTTATAAAGTGAAAGTGTGAGAGAAAAAGAGATAGAGAGAGAACGCGAATAGGATGTAAGCGCGCAGGCGGGGATGAGGCCGGGAAGAATGAAAATAGATAGGATGAAAATAAATCGGTGTAGGGGTAATGCGAGGCAGAAATAGAGGTATTCTAGTTTTCTGATGCGAGTCGTGGTGGACCGACGGCCAATATCGATGGAAAAACCATCCGTTTTTCTCGTCCCGAACTGTTGTACCCTGACGTTCGTTTATGCATGATACACACGTATATGTATATGAATATATAAGCGCACACATACAATGCAAACTTGTACGTGAAGTAACACAAACACGCGACTGATTGTTATATATATATACACACACACACACACGGCCCGCATTTGCATTCCGCAATTAGCATTAAATGCGGGCGTCTAATATACCGAGAGTGCTTTTATTGACTAATGCAACACAAAGAGTGAGGATCGAACTTCGCGTGTTATTGCCGACTGAAAATTACGTAGCCGCATTTAGAGCCGCTGCGCTCTAAACAACCGAGATGTAAATGCGGGCCGAAAGGCACGACGAGCGTCATTTTCACACGGACTCGTAGAACGGCGCCAGATTGTCGCCGTTCGGCAGACTCGCCGTCCACGAGTGGAAAGTAACAAAAACCAAGTGACTCCTTCGTGTCTCCCCGCGTTAGATTATTAAAAAAATAATAGTTCTTGTACGCTCGTTTCTCTGTGTCTCACTCATCGACGACCAAAGACGTGAGTTCGCCGCTTGAAAAACCTTCGTCATTGCTTTATCACCGTCGGTTCCTTTCGTTGAGAACGAATGTCCGATATGTATAAAAATATATTGTTGAACCGATCGTTCATCGCGAGAAAGATTACATAAATTGACCACAGTGCTAATCGATTACTCGAACTGTCGCGATCGGCTATACGATAATTATTATTGTAATTAAATACGTAGCGTTTCGTTCGCCCACAGTCTTCCCAACGTGAGAATTAATTAAATTCAGGAGGCGAATTATTTTCGTCTTCTCGGTTATAATCGCGGAAGACGTCTTTATAGTTTATCGCGTGAAACGTTAAAACGCATTCGTGTATGTGATGTTTTATTTTATCTTTATCGTCGCGTGTCCGAATTCAAACTTGAGTTTAGGAAGCGTTTGCCAAGAGCGTGTCAGTCCGTCTACCGTGAATACAACAAATAATAACGAATTATAGTGATAGTAATTATTAATTGTAACTAGCGACCTACCACTTCCACTTTCCATTGGAAAACACGCGTCTTCTGTATCATATAGTACTTGTACCATATTTATATTTTATATGTACAAATTAGTCATGTAATTTCTTGTAATAAAGATCAATTTACAACGTGCATCTTTCAAAGTTTTCTCTTATCCCTGTTACAAATGTTCTACTATTTCACGTTTTTTTTCATGGTACATCGAGAGAGATAGTCTAATTAATCTTTTTTGTCATTTAATTGCGATAAAAGTACTACAAGCAAAAGTACTTTGTCGACGTTGTAACGGAAAATGGCTACGACGAATCACAGATGCCGCAAAATAGTTCTTTTCCAAACGGTTTGAGCTACTTTGAAAATAAACAACAGCTTTGTACTTCGTCCAAACCGAACGAACGCTGGAAGAAGAACGACCCTGACGAATTCCTGAGACAATTTATTGGGACGTTCTAGGCTGCGACGCAATTCTAGGCGTCGTATATACGAATGTAGGTCCACCTCCGTTAGTCTGCCGACGCTTGATGCTTTGTTTCACAACGCGAAGCGCTGCACGCGACTTCGCGAAGAAACGGGCACGATGTTCAAGATAAATCGCAAACCATCTCGGAGAAATTATGTGACGGATGAACAAGCGTAATAACACAACACGTGAAAAACACGAGGCTTTGTCGTAACTTGCCGCAATTTGTAAACGTCAATTTGCTTTTAGCTGATACAAGAAAAGCTGGCTGTAATGTCGCTGCAAACAGTGTGTGACATTATTCCATAACTAACAAAATTAGAATATTTACAAAAGACAGAGAGATTCAAGAGTTTGTACTTTTAGTTTTTATTAATAAATCGAAATTAAATAAATCAGATAGAAGAGCTGTGTGATAAAAATATAAAAGTAATAGAAGAGAAACCCTACATTTTATAATTGAAACAATTGAAAAGTATTGACTTGATATGCAAATCGCGCGATGCAAAACAATGCTCGAAAATCATTGCGTCAGCCAATTTAGCTGCGGGGATGCGCAACCTTGCAGCCCAATTATGCTAGTCGGTGATAAAATACGATTATAGTCGCAATTAAATCCTTAAAATCCACGCGCTGATTACAATATGTTTCGCGCATAATCGCGAGACCTTGGCATTTGAATGGATCGTTCGCAGATACAATTAAATCAACGACGACGCCACGTGCGAAGAGAATATGTGGCATAAATGCGCCGCGCTATAATGCGAGAATGATACCTGTGTACGCGCGTATGCGCGATTATATATATCACACACGCCGTATGCCTCTCACGTGAATGCTCAGTCTCACATCTTTATATAATTATGAGTTAATAATGTATAAAACGATTAAAATATTTTCTCATTGTGTTATTCACATGCAATTATACAGACATGCAATTTAAACCACGCACAATGTTGTCTGTTTATGTCATTCAAATATATTGTTGTTTTTAAGAATCAAATATATGAAACTTCTCAACATAGTTACTCTATATTACTCGTCTCTTAATCAGAAAACTAAATATTAATGCTTTCACAATCGAAACGTGTGTGCTTAAATAATGAGTTGTAATGTTCACACGCGTAACAATTCCGTCTCCAATGACTTCGTAAGATCGCACAGAGATATTACTCAACCTCAAAGAACTTTTAACTTCTCGAAGAGATTCTCCTTTCAGGCGGTGCAGAAATTAAATCATTCACCACAATATATGTGTCACAACAGAAAAATAAAGTATCTATCAATTTTGATAGTTTGATCTTTCGAGCATATATACTCACGAACCGACTGGAGATCTGCACATCGCCACGTCAAGTAGTCATTGTGCGGCACGAGCGATTCGTCAGATAGACAGCGAATGAGAAAATGAGAAAGAGAGAAGTTGGAGACTTCTCGTTCGAGACGCACTCGATTGCATATTAGTCGCGTGGTTCGACGGTGGGGAACCGGAGTGGTGTCACGAAATTATCAGCGAGCGCGGGAAGCGAGCGTGGAGTTTCATGTGTTCGGAACAACGGATGGACGACCGCGCCGGTCGCGGAGAAGCGGCGGGCAAAAGCGATTAGGGGGCGGCAAGAAGAGACGTCGTGGCCAAGTCGAACAGCAGTAGCGTTAAGGCACTCTGAGAGAATGGCTCGTGACGCAGCACGCTGGAGCGTCCTGCCGGGCCTGCTGGCCCTAATCGCGCTGGCCCTGATCGTTGCGCCCTTTGCCGCGGCCTTGTCCAGAAACGATTTATACCAATACACGGGACCAGGTTTCTCCGCCCTCGAGACTGACCCTAACGGAATGTTAATGTCCGCCGAGGCGGCCCTCAAGACGCCCATCGCCTTCTACGACAAAATTTACAACTCGATATTCGTGAGTACCGATCGTGAAATTGCTGTCCGGAATGACATTCCGCATGCTCGTGATCTTCGGTATCGAAAACGATAATGTAATGTTAAAAAAATATCGGTAAATTGTCGGACGCGACCTTTTACTAATTAATGTCTATATTGAAATTTTGATTGACACTGGTAGTGACGCACCTTATTAAGGAGAAAGACAGAAGAAAAGTTTAAGCATACCTTCTTTTTGTTATGACGGTTTTAAAAATTGTTCTCACACAAATTTTTTTATTCTTATAATGTGTTAGAGTAATTTATTTTTCAGTATCACAGCTCTTAAATTTTAATGTAAGTTAGATACGGAAAATTATTGCAGACAGAATTGATATGTAATTAATCTTAATGAAAGAGAGTTAACTTCGATGAAAATGTATATAATTATCTTGAATAAATAATATTTCGTAAATGTTTTAAAATGTGCGTACATTAGAGTTTTGTAAACACTAATAGAATATGTATTACTGTGTAATACATATTCTATTAGTGTTTACAAAACGAAATATATTTTGTCCCACGAACAAATAAATATGTAATTTGAGAAAACAACTTTTTCTCACAATTATCGCACAGTTACGACATTTAAACATAATTCTTAATTCAACAATTGCGTTTATAATTTTGTATATAATGTTTCTCAAGATAAATTACAAATTCAACAGCATTTACATAAACTATATGTTAACACTGCGTCGCAAAGTTGTTATTATTAAATGAGTCTGCTATTTTTACAGTTACACTTATAAACTGATCGTCAAAGTGAAAAACATCATGTCAAAGAGAAAAACGCGACTTTCGATAACCCGTTGCAAATACGCGATGGCACAATATTTTTTTTTTATACAAGTTAGCAAGATATTTCTGTAACTGTGATGTGGACACATCACATTCGTCATTTTCCTAAAATTATGCTCACTTCTATATTGTTACCTTCAATTTATTTTCCTGTTTGTGTGTCATCGCTCTCCGCGTGATTCGTTGTATTTCCAAAAAAAAAAAAAAAAAAGACGTAATATAAAACTTTAACGTAGGATTATCGTTCAACTTTTTTTTGAAAACAATCCGCGTCTTGTATCTTCGAACTAAAATTCTAAAATAAACTCGTTGAAATTCTGTCTGCAAGTAAGTTATTTTGTTTCTTTTGTTACTCTTCAATTTTCTCTGATAAGAACTACGCCGACATGTCTCTCGTCAAATTTGTGCCGGGAACAGATTCATTCTAAATTCATCACAGAAAACTTGAGGCATTAACGAAGACAGTAACACCGACGTGACACACCGTACGTTAAATTTATCTACTCTATATCCCGGTAAGAAAAAGAGAAAATTCCGCTAGCTGTTTTTCAGATTAGAAAACTTAGCGCGTAGTCCGCGTGACGAACTTCAATTTACGGGTACGGTCTAGAAAAAGTTTTCGAGACGGCGAGACACGAGCGATGACGATGGCGCGGTAATTCCTCGGTTAATATCAATTTGTCGCGCGCGCCTAGACGACAACGGAGCCGCGCGCGCGTTCGGTCATTCTCTCAATTCGGCTCGCGGTCTAATCCGGCTGACATCTTCCGACATGACACGAATTCATTGCGCTCGCGATGACGAATTCTCTGGGCGGCACAATCGCGCTTAATTGCGGCGGACGCATCGCGTTGCGCTCGTCTCGCGCTTACAATTTACGAGGGCCCGTTAATTCATATGAATGGATGCGCGAGAGCGGCGCGAACCGGAAGACGGTGTATCCAGACATACCGCTCGTCGAGAGACGTGCGATAAGATTCCAGCGGTGTTTACGCGTCGAAAGTTTGACTGTAAGCGAAAGCGCGACACTAGGAAGTCCGCTTAATTATTATTAACACAAAAACTTGACGTAGAGTTGCTTCCTTCAAGTGACACACACATTTGAGATTTAAAAATTACGTAATAGTCTCTCGAAAGTTTTGCATATTGAATACCGAGAAGAACATAGACCGAAATTATCACATACTCGTGTTCAAAGCTCATCAAAGTCTTAAAAAAGACAATTCCTGACTGTTTCCTTGTTAGTCGCGGACAAGATATTCGAGTCTTGATACGCGCGTTTTGAGTCATATCGCGCAAACGCACCGGTGCAATCATTAGACGCGCCAACTAGCGATTAGAAGAACGTTCTGCAGGACACGCATGATCTCACTTTTCCGCGAATCATCGCTCGTACTATCGCGGAGGTGGCGGCATGAATGAACGTTAATTATGCGCCGCTACTCGCGCGCAGATTAACGCGAAAGATTCATCTCCCCGGAGCAATTTATTACGAATCAAGGTGCATGAGCTCATGCGTGGAAGCGTTTATGCATTACGCCCCCACAAGGAGCAAACCGGCGTTATCAACAGTTTCTTGAGTGAGAAATAGCTTTCCCGCTGAAATCACAAACCTTGACTAACAGCGGGGAACATTTTCAGTGAACTATGATTGTGTGATTTAGCGCTTCACATTTCGAAAAAAAAAACAATAAAACTAGATTTTCACATTGATCCTAAATATATGCCACATAAAATTTCAAAGTATTTTTTATTAAAATACATAACAATTAATTGTCTTTCAATTT
>QVNZ01021158.1:0-25273 GCA_014825645.1 Pseudomyrmex dendroicus
TTTGACTTTCCCATATACTTAGCAGCAGCTATTTGCAATATTTTGGGTCTCTTCGGATGTTTACAAAAAAACACGACAATATGATGCATGAAATATGATGCATACACTGCATTCATGACAAAATATATCGTTTCCTACCATAAGTTCGACAACTAAAACTTTCTCTATAATACATTGTAAAGAAGATACCCTTTATCGGTTTCTACAAAAATTTTAGATCTATTTTTTACGGATTGAAAGTTGTGTCGATCAGGCTCTTGTTTGATAAACTATATTTATTTTATGTTTAATTTTTTATTAGAAAACGTTGAGATTTTAATTTCATTATAATTCTTGTTAAATAAAGCATTTTCATATAAGTGTCACGAATTATTATAAATAAGAGATAATTTGAATTCACACTTAGAATTCTATTAGCTGTTAAAATAATATATAATTATATATAATATTTTAAATAATAAAAATCTTATTAAATAATATTAAATAATATTGATGATCTTATTAGAAAATTATTTTCATCTCAACTTACCTCTCAGAGCCTAACATGTCTAACAGGTACATTGATTTTTTTATTCAACATACATCACTTTGACTTTTTTTTATTTAATTTCATACATTTTTACTTATGTACGCAATATTTTAAGGATCTATGAGTGCTTACTTCTTGAGTTGGGTATGTTGACTTTTTAAAAACAATTCTCATTAATTGATTATAATTGTGTAAAAGATTTATAATAGTGTAAATAAAACTTTGCCCAATTAAGCTTCGCCTTATTCCATGTGCGCGCGAACAATGAGTCAATCTCTACGTTTCCGGAAAAAAAATTTTCGAAATTCAATTGTCACGAAGTGATTCACGCGATTGAATACGTAATAGTCTTTTATTTTTCTTTCGCCGGAGAGAGCGTGATAATTAATAAACGGATAAAGCGCTGCAAAAGCTGATATTATAACGGTACGCTATTAGGATAATTAATTACAATGTGTTCGAAATCGTAAATCGATCGAGTTCGATCTATTGAATACTTAATATATCTGTGACATGTTCCTTTTCATCGCGTGAAGTGAAAAATTTTCAGCCGAAGCGCTCGCCATTGTTATCTTTGGCACGAAAAGTTTTTCGATGATAAAACATGCCCGGCTTTTCATTTACACGGTTAGAGTGAGTTATAGCTTCTCGTACGTCGTTTTGCTCGCGCAATACGTTCTCGTTTTCCGCTCGCTATACACCCATCCTCATTCCGATAATTTCGAACGATCGATGCGACGTAGGTTTATACCTTGCACGCCTATGATTACGTGTGTATGTTTGCGATTTCGCGAATAGATATTAATGGTGTGCCGTAAAAGTATGTTCAAAAATATAAATATCTCATTACAATGTTTTAAGGAAAAAGAATTCTAAGTTGCGATCTTCAGAGGTATTTCGCCAGGTCATTAAACTCGAAAAAAAAACGGAACTTCTTGATTAAATTGAAGTAAAATAAGATCGACAGGATCTCCGGTAGTAATTAAGAGTTCGTAATTTTCCTGGTTTCATTAATATACAAAATAAACTAATTTCATTTCTATGTAAATTCGAAAGAGATCGTAACTGTGTAACTAAGTTAAATTCAATTTATTTCGTGAAAATGGATTAAATTACAAATAGGAAAGAACGTTATATCCGTGTAATGCATATTGTAATATATTCATAATATAAGTCATGTTTATATATATATGTACATACATACATACATACATACATACATACATACATACATACATATATATATATATATATATATATATATATATATATACACACTATATATATTAATATATATAAATAAAAGATGCATTGAAGGATACTTGTGCTGAATGAAAATTAAATTGATGAGAAATAACTGTGGCCGAGATAAATAACGAGCACGAGAGAGAGAGAGAGAGAGAGAGAGAGAAAGAGAAAGAGAGAGACAGAAGAAAAAAATCGTCTTATTCGCACATACAATTGCTTTTAAAAAGAATTTACATTAGCAATTTACATTTAATACCTGATCTTTATTCTTCCTATAATCTAGACAGTTTATGTCAAATTGGCGAGGATTGACTGTAAGAGCTCCATTTATCCTTAATTGACTACACTCTCCGTCAATTAATTAACTTATTTGATAGCGAGAGAATAAGAATTTAATTTTCTTTCGTAAAAAGATTTGATTTTTTGCGCTTACTTGTATAGCGTCATACAAAGTATATTTCACGTGAGATAAATTAATGCAATTAAACACGATATACCGCTCTCATGCAGCCTTTAACTTTTGCTAAATCTGATTTTCAACTTTCATGCCTTTATATAACGATTCACGTACTGCAAGCATGAGTTCTCAATCTTACGATCTAGAACTAGATTTTCTCATATTTTTACTTGTCGTATTTCTAGTATATTATTTGAACGACAACACCTTTTTTTTGCCTTTAACACAGCACTCGACGTCAGCGCTTTTAAACTCGAAAGAAAATGAAAAAAAAAAAAATAAATAAATAAATAAAATAAAATTTCAATTTGCGCTTATGCAGCATTAAAAGTTTGAAATTATTAAATTGTTAAGAAACGTAAATGCAGTTAATATAATTTCTCTGATACGAGTTTCAACGTTTTTCGTATCAATTTTTGAGAAACAATTTCAAGCTAAAATATATTTTTACCAATAAATCCTATATTCGCGCAAAATATCCAAAGATTATCGGGAGAGAGAGAAAGAGAGAAAGGCGTAAATTAAAAACTTTACACTAATCTGCGTAGAATATCGGCATATAACTAGCGATGTGTAATATTCTGAGCGAAATTACAGTACATTGCATGAGAAATGCACACGTGCGGTCTAATTTGCGCTGGAAATATGTAGAAACGTAGCACTTCAGTGAGCCATGCGTGTCTATAATGTCAAAGGTATTGCTAAAGAGAGGATATTTTGTAAAAAAAAAAAAAAAAAAAAAAACTAGGCAACTACAGAAAGCACAAACGAAGCTCATTGGGACCATTTTCCCAAGAGATATTCATAGTGTCGCCTTCGTGAAAGTGAAACCTCTTGCCGCAAGGGACTACGAGTTTCGAATTCTCACAACTCGTATCGTCTTTGTAAGTACTTCCTAGATACCGGAAATATTCTTGTTAGACAAACAAAAACCTCCCGGGCGCATTCGCGCGCGCACAACACACACACACACACACACACAAAAATACAATTTATGTTTGGAACAAACTTTTGCTTTCTGCTAGCGTTGTATTTTGTATAACAAACGTGCGAAATATTTTCAAATAATCAAAATAAATATACTGCATTAATTTCGCGTCGTTCTATAGAATTGATTTGTTTTTGTGTCGCGTATAAATTCCGCTATAAATTTATATTTACAATACGGAAAAACTGAGCGAGCGCATGAATACGATTTGTCTGATGATTTATTAAGGCGCGTTTAATAAGTTTTTCGTTGTCGCTAATGTAAATTTTATTGGCAAATAAACGGTGTTTATCTTAATCCGTGAATTATTTGAAACTCACATCGTCGCGCAAAATTGGAACGAAATCTCGCTATAAAAGTATCTTCCGGATTAAAAAAAAAAAAAAGATAAAAATAACCAAAACATATTCAATTTGTCAAATTATTCGAAAGAGCTTAGGGTTTTATTATTTGAAACAAAACTTTTTATCTATATTTATATTTTGCTAATTATTAAGTTTGGAGATAATATGCATCTGTAACGGCAACAAAAGCCATTTGGCAAAATTAATAATACATTGTTGATTATTAGTTTGCGAGCGCGCGGGAATTACCGTAAATGCAGTAATGGACGGGGGTCTTACGTTAAAGTTGTTCTATCGCTGTTGCAGAGATCCGACGTGCGAGTATTTCCAACGCAATTAGAGGCTTGAAAGCCAGCAAGATGAATGTTACCACGAGGCCGAGGTATCACGTAGTAACGGTCGTCTATGCGCCATTTGTCATGTACAACAGCAGCAGCCGTATCTTTTACGGCTACTGCATCGATCTTCTGAACGCAATGGCGCAGATCTCGGGCTTTGATTATGATATAAGAGAATCTAGCGGCAATAAGGACGCCGGTCACGTGACCGAAGCAAGCAAATGGGACGGTATGGAGACAGACCTGGCGAACGGTACGGCGGACTTCGCCGTAGCTCCGTTGTGGATGACGTATTCTCGGCGACAGGTGTGACATTCGCGTCAATTTCCACACGTAAAATGTCAAACGGAGAAATTCGAGACATTTATTAACGATGATTTACGAGAAAAGTCTTATTCACAAAAAGAACTCACTGGATTTTAACGAAAATTCATTTATCACAATTTCGTGTCGCTCTGATTAACGCGGCGATGTTGCTTGTCTGTTGTTTATTTCGTTTACAGTTTTATAATCTCCAGTCGACAGGGTTGTTATCATGTTAATCAGCGACTCGAAAGTCGATGGAAATAAATTTTCATCAAAATCCAATTCCTTGCTTGACGAGAACTTTTCTCATTCGCGTCTGCATTTTATCAGGCACTTACTTTTCAAGCGTTCTTTTTTCTCGCGACAGGCGATAGACTACACTATTCCGTTCTACAAGGATAACGGCATCGCGATCATGATGCAAAAGCCCAAAGATACCATCGCGTTTTGGTTCTTTCTCACGGTTCTCGATTACGAGGTCTGGCTGAACTTCGCGATCGCGTTTTTCGTCACATCGATCCTGATGTACGTGTTCGGGCGTTACTCGCCTCTCGGCCGCAAAAACGCGCCCGGAAACTACAAGCCGGATTCGCGTTTCGCGAGTCTGAGGGATTGTTTCTGGTTCTGTCTGACATCGATCACTCCGCACAACTGCGGCCCGTTACCCGAGAATCCGTCCGGTAAATTAGTGGCCGGCGTCTGGTGGTTGTTTGTGTTCGTAATCGCGGCAGTGTACAACGCGAATCTTGGCGCAAATCTGACGCTGTACCAGTTGGAACGGCGTATCGAGACGATCGACGATCTCAGGAGGCAGTATCAAGTCGAATACTCGACCGTCGTCAACTCGTCCACCTACAAATACTTCGAGAGGTTGAAGACCAACGAAGAATTTTTGTCCGAGTAAGCGAGCGAGACGCGAGTTGATTGCGCGCAATGCAATAATATAATTTTGAGTGCAATACAATAATCATATTAATATTTACGCGTAACAAATAGTAATCGAGATGTGAAATCACGCTCGATTCATATTTATATATGTAGAAAAAAAAAAAAAAAAAGAATATGCAATTATAAAGGCGCGACTCGTTACATACGGCATTTTGTTCAGCAATGTAATAATTAATAATTGATAATTGGAATATATATATTTTGTATATATATATTTTGATGAAATTTGAAGATAATGGTAATTATTTTATATATCGAAACAATGCAAAATTCACACGGCTGATTAAGTCACTCCCGCGATGCTTGAATTAATTTGAAATGAAACAAAATATACGGCACGGCTCATTTAGCTTTAATAAATTATTCGATATTCATTATATTTGTTTTTACGAACTGTTTAAAAGCGAACGTGTTGATTCTGTATATAAATTCAGAAATATAGAGAGTGATACAATCAATGAGGTCTCTCGCTGAAAATCAGCTTAAATTGAGCCAGATCGGGCATTGATATATATATATATATTTCGAATTCAACATATAAGCTTCGCATTGATATATATTAAATGTAAGCGTCTCCGGTCGTTAAAAGCAATTACAGTTAACCGACGATAGTTTGCATTCTTCGCGCGCGCGAGTGATTAAAACTTTGCCTATAACAGAGTCATTATCGTTTAAGTAACAGCTGAATGGATCATCTTAATGGATCGTCATCTTTTAATTGTTTTTACTAAAAGCATTCTGACTCTCTCTTAACTCGCACAAGGCAATCTCAGATGTAAAAAAAAAAGAAACAGAAATTAATCATAATTATCGATGATCTTTAGTTTAACAGCTAAGTAATCGTGACAATAAAAACGTTCGCAGTCTGTGGAGGCAAATGAGTCTGAACAGAAGCTTATCGGATTACGAAAAGACGAAGCTAGCTGTCTGGGATTATCCGGTCGAGGAGAAATACACGAAGATTTACAACGCGATGAGGGACACAGGTTTTTTCGCCGATTTGCAGGAGGCCGTAAACAGCGTGCGAGAAATAAATCGCACCCGGCAATTCGCTTACGTGGGCGAAGCGATGCAAATTCGATATCTCGTAATGACGAATTGCGATTTGAAGCAAGTGGGCGAAGAATTCGGCAAGATGCCCTTTGCGTTCGCCGTTAAAAAAGGATCGCCGTTGAAGAGCATGCTCGACGATGCGTATGTCACATTTTCACAAGCTTAAGTATAAAATTATATCCTGATTAGAACATCATCATATATGTACCGTAAACTGAGGTGACTTTGTGCCGCGTGGGCAGGGCAGTGCAAATGAGAAGGTCGTGACGACGGACGTGTGTGCTGGGACCGCTGATTGAAAGGGCTCTCGATCGATCACGAAATTTATTTCTCGCTAATTTCTTTCTCTCTGACACATAAAATAAAGCTAGGTTTGTTTTCGGTCATCTCAAATGGATGACAGTAAAATGTATGCTGTAAACAAATCGCGGGCAACGAGCAAAAAAGAAAACGAGACTTCCAAACAAATCTTGTCACATCTGAGTTCCCTTTCTCCCGTTCCCTATGCACGGCCCTGCACGTAGATGACTTCGTGTCACCTTTGCGAATTAACGTCCGGTAATGTTAGCCACTCATTAGTTACATTATGCTCCCAGCTTTCCCGTGACGGAGGAACAATATATATAGGATAACATTGCCGTACAGGTAATTCCACGAAAAACAGAGTGACGCAAAGTCATCTCCTATTTACGGAGGTAAGGTGACGTATTATAATATTTAACATTTTCCATGTTGCACCTGTGCAGAATTACGCGAGCCACGATTCGAGGATTGTCGTCGAAATTGGAAAAGAGGTGGTGGGACGAAAATCCAGCCAGAGCTCGGTGTGCTAATACCGACAAAATTGAATGGGGATTTACGCTTGATGATATGGCGGCGATATATCTACTCATTTTCATCGGAATATTTTCCGCGTGCGTTGTATTGTCTCTGCAATATTGCTGGTATATTGGTTCGGTGTTTAACAGCTAATGGGCCATCAATATTCGTACGTAATTCTTCCAATTTTTGAAAGTATATTTTATTGTACCTTCCATGCGCGCGCGCTGCGCGGTGCTATTTCACTCAAACAGTAAACACAACGGTCTTTCATGACAGGTAAAACCCATCTATGTCTCGGGTTTGTGTCACACGCGACGAGACTTCAGTGATCGGGGAACCGATCTATTCGACGCGACTTGAACCGTTTGAGAGAAAAATTCGAGTTTTCACTCGAATTAATTTTTAGAGGTCCGTTACAGTTTGTTTTTCAATCGATAAACTCGTTTGAAAGGGATCGGCCTGGAAAAAATCCTAAAAAAAAGAGGGACTTTCGCAACCTATGCGTACACATTCTTCTGCACTAAGGCCGCAAGATCGGTCTTGCTGGTATGTCGCTCGAAGAAATCGCAATGAAAAACCGATACTTTAAAAAAAAGTGCGGAAAAAATTAATAAATATATAAATATATATAGTGGAGAAAGTAGAACAAAATATAAAGTTTGCACGTGTCTTATCAGAGAAGAGATACAACTACAATGCACACATTTCGCGATGCGCGTTTTGTTCTTATTTCACGAATAATGACATGAAAAATGCACTCGCTAATGTTGCACTTCTTATCTCTCCGCGATCTCCGATTTTAAATAAAGAAAATAATAATAATCGCATTATAATAACGTGGCGCATTTGCACGCGATATCTGCCTTGCACGGTATCTGATGCCTTGAACGTGTGGAGCAGATGGAGCCAGATATTATTGCAAGGTTCTGAATTGATTGTGCTTAAATTACACGTTTCGAGATTCTTAATCCCGTTCCTCGTTAAAAGCCGCATATACGTGTCAAGGACTGAATTTACTTCCTATCGCGTAATTATGAATTACTGGACCGCTGGATATAGTAGATTTCGAGTATTTTTTGCAAAGCCAAGGGTCGATTTGCATATAGAAACGCTACTGATAAATCGCTTCGAATGATGTAAGCTCGCGTGTTTAAGAGCATAAAAACCGATGCTACAACGTTCTCTTTTTTTTTTTTTTTTTTTTTTGTATGTTCTTGCTGCAACAAAACACATGTCGCGCAGAGTGTACATCACTAATAATTAACTAATTTTGACTTGCACACAAGATAGAAAACGCCGGTAAAAATAAAACAGAAGTGTTGCGTCGGAAAGTCGCTTGTTCCGTGACAAAGTAATAATCCTGGTTTTATCCCGATATACACTAGACTGAATATTTAAGCGAAATGCACTCCAACGGATTATAAATCACCGTCATGAGAGAGAGAGAGAGAGAGAGAGAGAGAGAGAAAGAGAAAGAGAAAAGATTCATCTCAATAGCAGTTATATTAGCAGAAATGGAGTACGGTGTCGCGTAACACCTCGTTCCACACACATCTCTTGATTCAGTCCTAAGCAAATAAAAATTGTTATCCTTGTTTCTCCGCGACACTTTTCCTTCTTTATTCTCTCCTCGGGGGCCTCTTTGTCAGGAATATATATATATATATGTACTATATATATATATCTGTCCTAGAAAAACTATCAATTAAGGCCACGTGTCGAAATAACAATTACAATTTGTTCAACTCAAATTAGACGTGACTAATCGTCGAGTAAACCAAATCTCTTCGTATATTTGTAAAACGAGCAAAAATATTTTTTTTATTATACTCGTTATTTTGCGTAAACACGAAAGAGAAAATGTTTGCGTATATAAATACGAAAAAAAAAACTTATTCAACATTTTATTACAACTTTTTGTTTTCGTTGTGATGTAAAAAAAAATACATATGTTTTAAACACACACTCACCGCACGAGGCAAATGTTAACCGAAAATACACTTAGCGGCTGAATAAAAAGTCTCTTTCGCGAATGGTGGAGCCGATTTCAGAAAAAATACCGAACAAATGAAATGGAAGTGATCGATCGCACGTCGAGCTGGCAACTAGTGCGTAAATGCAAATCCCCGAGCGTTCATGCCTTTTTCCGCACTCAAGCGGTCACTTTTTCGGCGTGTGCAAATCGTTTACATCGTCAAGTTGACACGAGCGAATTCAATTTCTCGATCCGGTTCAACCTGCTAATCTCCGCGGTCGTTGCCGCAATCCACGCGAAATGTATATTTATACAAATGTATACACGCGCGAAATGAGCGGCATCACATTCAAATTACAGAAATTTACCGAATACATCATACACAAATATGTCATACAATAAATTCTAATTCGCTAAGTTTCATTAGTACAATCCGACCAGTCATAATTATTTATACATGCAGCAATTTCCTCGCGTGAGATGGACACCGTGTGATATAAGAGCAGCACGAATTGCTATATATATCAAGCAAAATTGATTTACAATTATACTGCGGCCTGTCAGCGACGCCATGAAATTTTCGTTAAAAAGAGATGATGACACGGGTGTGGTGGGCACACACATGCCGAGACGATTGATTAGGGTCATCCCCGCGGCAACCGATGGGCAAACAGAAATAAACCGGAGGACACTTCGAGGAGCGAGTCGAGCCGTCCTGTCAGTAGACAGCTGACCGTGGTTTTTACGCGCAATGTCAGCTTTGGGTTTTTGGGTGACGTGTACGACGTATCCGAAAGAACAAAATCGTCTCGGATAAAAGCGCCCCGATGATGCCGTAACGCCGGCGTTCGCTTACACTTCCCCACCCTCGGAGTCGTAACTGGACCGCGAAGGCCGTCCTTCGCCAACCCGGCGTCCTACTTCTATACACGACGACGCTCGCTTCGTCGAGAGAGAGAGAGCGCGGACTAACGATATCAAGCTCAATATAAACAAAGTTACAGTTAATCGCGCCAGAGGAGTATTGCACCGAGTTTCCTTAAAGCGATCAACTTTCGCGCTGAGCAAGCCGAATCCCCTTCCCCCGATGCGTATTTAGCATCTACGCTCGGCATACGCCAATAAGTGATCCCGTAGCTTTCGAAATTTCAACTCGTACATCTTCGTGTGATTGCCTTCTTCCTCCACCTCGTAGAAAGAAATATTTGTCCTGAATCGAGTTGATTGCCTTCTCTTCGAGGAATCATCGATTTTAAGCTTATTCGAGAGGCTCTCGGTTCGCGAGTTAGGATAACGATCATGCTATTTGGCAATCGCGTCGCCAAGATTTGTACGTTGTACGTTGTATCAACGATCTTGATGACCCATGCGGCAGAGACCACATCAACCGGCGATAAACAGAAGCCAACGCAATCGAGAACGGTGAATCTCTGTAGGTGTTTCCTTCCCAGGTGTATGATGAAATCTCTACCTAGCGCAGAGTTAATTGTGTATTTTACGTTCGATGTATCGCACTACGACGTGTATCGTCGCCGGGTGCTACCACGCTTGTCGTTACGTAAACGCAAAAAACAAAAGGCCGCACACACTCTCTCTTCTTGAACGCGGATAGCAAAGACGAACTTTTTTTCAGGCCGTTTCATTGAGCTTTACGAGCGCGGATTAACACTTTTGTCTCGTCGCGAGATCGTAGATTTTCATTAGCGGTTATTTAAAGTTATTTAAGGGTACTAGAGCAGAAAGTGTTATCGTTTTAAGATTAATTATCTTACTCGGCTTTTATCTTTCTTTCTTTTTACATGCCACGACGCGATGCTTTTTCCTCAATTAGTTATAATTAATGATCTGAACAACGAGATGGCCAACGTGAGCGTGACCGCCGCCCTGAAGGCCTTGAGGGAGAAGTATCCGGGTCACTTGGGCAATGTGTGGTCCGTGCAGATCAACGAAACTGATTCCAGCGACAGCCTCGAGAAAATATGCAACACCTGGAGCTCGGCTATCGGACGAGGCGGCGGCACCGTTCCGGATCTCGTCTTGGATGTGACAACGTTCGGTCTGGGATCCGAGGTCTCGGGTTCGTTCACCGCGGCTGTGGGAATCCCGACCTTGTCCGCCCAGTTCGGTCAGGAGGGTGACATTCGGTACTGGAGAGATCTGAACCTCGATCAAATGAATTATCTGATCCAAGTATGTCGTTCAAAAGTTCGCTATGTTCATTATTGTATACTTAAAACTATCCGGAATGTAAAACATCTTTCGTATATTTCCGCTCGTAATTTCTCTTCAGGTGATGCAACCGAGCGATCTTGTGCCTGAAGCTATTCGGCAGCTGGCGATCCAGATGAACATCACCAACGCCGGCATTCTCTTCGACAGCAACTTCGTCATGAATCACAAGTACAAGAGTCTGTTGCTGAATGTGCCAACCAGACATGTGATAAATCCGCTGCGGAACTCGAGCGAGGAAATACGAGAGCAACTGACAAATCTACGAGATTTGGATGTGGTTAATTACTTTATGCTGGGCAACAAGGATTCCATTTGCAAGATAATAGACATCGGCGAGGAGTTGGCTTTCACCGGAAGGAAGTACGGCTGGTTCCTTCTGACCCTGGAGGACGAACTGTGGCCGGACTGTCCGTGCGAGAACATCACCGTGTTGTTTCTAAAACCGCAACCACCGATACTGGGCAATCAAAGTCAACCGGAGCCCGTTGTGAGAACGACGCTACCAAAACCGCTCATCTCGTCCGCTTTTTATTACGATCTGACTCTATTGGGCGTGAGCGCGATGAAGTTGGCGTTAGACAACGGCGACTGGCCCCTGGAACCGAATTTCTTCAGCTGCGACGGCTACAACGGCACGAACACACCGACCAGGGATCTGGATTTCCTGGACAAACTAACGGAAGCTTCAAGAAACATGACGCCGACGTACGCCGGTTTCAATTGGGGCACGAAAAACGGAGAGCACGGCGCGGACTTCAAGATGTCCGTGTACATGGTGAAAATCGAGCGACAAAAAATCACGTCGAAAGTGGAGAGCGGGGAATGGCAGGCCGGCATCTCCATGCCTTTGCAGGCAAGTGCAAAAAACAAAATTAGTAACGAAATCTACTATATCAATTTTTTTTATAAAACACTAACTGTCATATTTACATGAACTGATTTTGAGTATTTTGAGTGTTTTTTTTTTTTTTTTTTTTATCAAAGAGGAGCATGCTTTTAACTCTATTGCGGCCTTTTCGATTTTTCATTCAATTCTCGAATGACATATCCAAGGATTATTGATCACGCTTGACCGTCGCGACTAACCGAGTGATATTTATGCAATCGATTGCTCATATTTTTTGTCTCATATATTGCATCCCATCCTTTTCTATGAATAGGTTCCGCGAAACACATTAAATTCAGATATCGTCGTGTTGAAAATCGAACTGCAATTGAAATGTTGTTGGTTCCGATTCACTATTTTATTAGATATTTGTTTGTTTTTTTCGATATATACATATATATATATATATATATTTCGGTGTTGTTTTGCACACAATAGCGTGAGAGACAACAAATATTCCCTCGGAAGTTATACCGAACATTATTGATTGTTTTCTAATTGAGGCGAAAAAACATCGACCAACATCTAATTCGCGTTATAGTCAACTCTTTGTTCTCTTTACTCGTATTCCGATAATTTTCTACGTCACCAGCAAGTCCCCGCAGTCGATCTATACTGGTAAGTACATTTTTATCTATCTCGAAAAAAAAAAGTTCAAGGTGATAAAAATGAATATGGTTAGCGTGCACACGTTTTATTTACTCGCGCATTACATCGCGCCGTGAAAGCGTCACGAAAGGAGCTCTCTCTCTCTCTCTCTCTCACTCTCTTTCTCTTTCCCTCGCTTTTTCTCTCGAGCCGTCATTTCGTTTCGTTACATCGAGGAGCGGAGAGTGGAGCGTTTCGATATCGACTTTGTAAGAATTATTGACCGATTATTTCATCGATGAGAAAACGCGAATTTGTATTTTGAAGGTCACTAACGAGATCATCATGAATAGCAGTGCGGTGACGAGCTTTCGAGTGGTCACCGTGAAGCATTCGCCCTTCATGATGTACGATAACACCACCGATCAGTGGTACGGTTTCTGCATCGATCTTCTGAACGCGATTCGCGAGACCGTGTCGTTTGAATACGAGGTGCGCGAGGTAGACGAATACGGGTCGCTGAACGAGAATGGCAGTTGGGACGGCATGATAAAAGAGCTGATAGACAAACGCGCCGACATCGCCCTGAGCTCGCTCTGGGTCATGGCTGAGCGGGAGAAAGTCATCGACTTCACGGTGCCCTATTACGATCTGGTTGGCTTGACGATCATGATGCAGAAGACGAAGACATCGACGTCGCTCTTCAAGTTCCTCACGGTGCTCGAGAACGAGGTCTGGCTTTGCATACTGGCCGCGTATTTCTTCACCAGCTTCCTCATGTGGATGTTCGACCGCTGGTCGCCGTACAGCTACCAGAACAATCGGGAGAAGTACAAGGACGACGACGAGAAGAGGGAGTTCAATCTTCGAGAATGCTTTTGGTTCTGCATGACTTCACTCACTCCTCAGGGTGGCGGCGAAGCGCCGAAGAACTTGTCCGGAAGACTCGTGGCTGCCACATGGTGGCTCTTCGGCTTCATCATCATCGCGTCGTACACGGCCAACCTCGCGGCTTTTCTCACGGTGTCTAGATTAGAAATATCCATCGAGACCTTGGAGGATCTGAGCAAACAGTACAAGATACAATACGCGCCCATACTGAACTCGCCGGCGTACACGTACTTCCAGAGAATGGCAGACATCGAAGCACGATTCTACGAGTGAGTATTCTTTAATATAATTGAGAAAACTCTTTTGTAATTGAATGCTTCGGTCGAAAAATTCTTGTGAAATGTGTGTTCAATTATTGCAGAATTTGGAAGGATATGAGCTTGAACGATAGCTTGTCAGACGTAGAAAGGGCGAAATTGGCCGTTTGGGATTACCCCGTTAGCGACAAATACACGAAGATGTTTCAGGCTATGAAAGAGGCCGATTTTCCAGCCGACATGGACGAGGCGCTGAAGCGAATTCGACGTGAGGGTCAATACTCGAATAATGAATTCGCTTTTATCGGAGACGCCTCGACCATCAAGTATTACACTATGAAGAATTGCGATCTGACTCAAGTCGGTGAAGAATTTTCGAGAAAACCGTACGCTATCGCCGTACAGCAAGGCTCGCCGCTTAAAGATCAATTTAATAACGCGTATGTAGTTATAAATTGTTCGGAAAAGCGATTTTTTGCATCAACTTTTTTTTTAAATTGAGAAACAATATAAAAATGCAAATATATCGAAGTACATTTTGTTAAAGTGATATTCTTGAATTGATTTTTCATAGGATCCTCATACTGTTGAACAAAAGAAGACTGGAAAAGCTCAAGGATAAATGGTGGAAGAATAATCCCGAGAAGAAAGACTGCGAATCGGAAAGCAGTCAGAGCGACGGTATCAGCATTCACAACATAGGCGGTGTGTTTCTCGTTATTTTCGTGGGCATCGTCTTCGCTTGCTTCACGCTGGCCTTCGAATACTGGTACTACCGGCATCGCGCAAAAGTAAACGAATTGCACAAAGATACGTCTGGCAAACCGAAATTTCCCAAGTCGATTAAGTCGATAAAGTTTAATTTACATCCCGCCCCGACTCGCGCGTTTCAAACGTCGCAGTTTAGATCGAGATTCTAGGTTTCACGGCTTTGATATTTGAATATAAAGAATATACATGTGTAGAAAGTACGAGTGCAGCGCACAAAGTTTGTGTCCGAAATAAAATGTGTCGATTTTTTTTATCAGTCTATTAAAATACTATATTCGTAAATTTTTGCGACACAAGAGTGATCGTTGCAAAAATTGACATGATTTTAGCGTACTTTCCTGTTCTACGTGTTTCTTAGATCCAAGTGTTGATCTGTGACAAAATAAAATACAATTTATATTATTTATGTGTATTGTTAGGAGAGAGATAAAATAAATTTTCACGCCCGCTTTTCATAATTGCAATGCCTTTATTTATCTTTTCCACCATACATTAATTGCGCAAAGATAAACCTAATCGCTCTTTTTAATTCTCTTTTACATTGCATTGCACGTTCAGTCGCGTCAGTTTCCAAATACACAATGTTGTTCACGAGTGATACAATTTGTTCGACGCGTAACACATCTTTCATCAACATTTACTTCACAACATTCGTTTTCAAAAGGCATCTGCATTCTAGTAACATTTCTTGTATCTCTTGCGCATCCTTCGCAAGAAGCGTGTTCTCAAGTTACACGTTTTCTTTTTTTGTTTTTTTTTTTTGTTTTTTCATATGTATGTTCTCAGTTATTCGGTTTCCTTAAGGTGAGCACAAGGAAAGCGTTGGATACGGGGAGATTTGGAGCAGGGATAAGGGGGAGAAAGGGGGAGATTAATCTTCTAGGCAGTTAAATTATAATTAGAAGGATACGGTTAATATAATCCATTAATTAATTACGAAAAACAACAAGAAAACAGAACAGCACTTCAAATGCCCGATTTCTAGCCGTGCGGCGTTCAAGATAAGTACTCAAAACTGTTTTTTTGCGTAAATCTCCGATTCCTAACTCGCACACATGTAACATCGCTTCTTTTTTTTCTTTTTTTTTTTTCATAATAATTAAATAAGTATGGCCTGCACGTCGGGCGAGAAACAAAATTGCTTACTACAATTTTCTACAAAAAAACTCAGCGCGTACTAAGTTCTCCTCAAAAATCACAAAGTAATCAACAACCTACAACAGAAATCGCGTTGACTACGTTTTTTTTTCTTTAACGTTCTCTCGACGTTAAACGCTGGTGTACACGTAAGGTATACACTTTTTTTCTTTGTCTCGTTCTTTTTACTCGCATCAAAGGATTCACCTAATTATCTAAATGAAGTTAATATTTTTGCGTTTCGTTTCTTTGCATGTTGTTCATCACAAGTAACGATGGGGGGTTTACTCGTGCCCTTCTTGGATACATGCATAACAAATTCCACATGCCAAGAGGACCCCCATTTACGCTTTCTCTCTTATACGATTCTTTGTATCGCGAAAAAAAAGTATAGCTAAACCTTCAAACTCCGGTTGTATAGCTATTTTTTTATTTTATTTTATTTTATTTTATTTTACAACGAACGCAAAGTCCTCAATGGCTGGCACCCGAAGCAGCTGTGCCTTCTATCGAAAAAAAGATATGTATATAATTATTATAATCATTGTGAAAAAAAAACTACATAATGTCCGTAAAAACTTTTTTACGCGTCTGTGTATTTTTAGAAATTACGAATGACTCCTAAGATAGCTATGATAGCAAAACTACTGCTAAACAAACATTTCACTTACATTTTAGCATTTTTTCTTTTTTGTTTTTTTGTTTTTTTTTTGTTTTTTTTGTTTTGTTTTGTTTTTGACATGGGTCCCGTATCGTGCAAAAATTGATCCCAAATTTTTTCGAAATTTTTTTGCGTTGAATATTTTTTAAATTACAAATAGCATGTACATCGAGAGATATTCTTGCAAGACATTCTTATAAATACGGACGTTTTTAATTACTTTATATTTCCTAATTTTTACTTTTTATTATTTTTGTATTATTTTAGGTTTATTTCATTAATTTTATTTAATTTTTTTTTAAATTTTTCTTTATTTTGATCCAATTATGTGAGTATACAGATTATCGCATAATAAATTCCATACTCGGGCTCGTAACACTGATTTCTCGTATAATCGTTTGACATTTAGAAAAACAAAGTGCAGTAGTAATCGTCTGCAGTGGGTGCCTTATCGCCAATTCGTCGCTGTTCATTTACTATCGCCATAGTTTTTGGCGCAAAGAAACTATATCGCTCATTTTTAATGCGTTCTTTCTCATCATGCGCTGTTTCTCAACGTACAAGGCAGGAGTTCCTAGGAATCACTGACATGTACACCGACAATAAATTGCTCCGTGAGAGAAGTGGAAAAAGTTCTTCTTTTTATGCGCTGTACTCTTCTAACTGCTGCTTCTAATCAGTAACTGAAATTTTTGCAACGACTTAATGTAACAAGTTTTAAAAGTAAAATAAATATAAATAAATAAATAAATAAAGAGATGGACAAATAGAAAGAGAGAGAAGGAGAGTAGAAGGAAAAGAAGAAATACTGAAAGAAAAAAGAACAAGATGACAGAAAGAGAACAAAACAAGCCGCTTGAAAAGTAACGACAGCATGGAATAGGTAGTCGAGCCGCAAATATCGAGAAGCTAAAGTAAAATCAAAAGCAATTATTTAGTCAGTCAGTGAGAAGCAAAAAACGACCACCTGGTCAGAGAGGCGATCAGTCATCAAGATCTCTTTGATGACACAAGCACTTTCTGGTGATAATAATTCAGAAAGGCGTCCTAAAGAAGAAGAACAGCAAGCGACAGTATCTCTTGGCGGTTATGATCATCAGAATCCGTATAACAAAAGAACGATCCAGAATTCTCACCAAAAAGTAACGAAATTTTCTTTCAAGCAACGAGATAAATAAAATGTAAACTTCACACTAAATATATATATTTTTCATCAAGTATGCCAAACTGCAATATATTTAAATCAGTCCACAGAAAAGAATAATTATTATATGCGGTAGAATTTTATATCTCTCGTTTTTCCGGCTCGTTTCCTTCAGATTCTTTCTAACAGACCAGAAAAGAGTGAGAAAAAAACAAAGCGGCGTGAACATGTTATTTCCAACGACTGGACGATGATGGAAAGAAAACATGATGTCACGAAGCAGCATGAGAAGATAGAAGAGAAGGATATGCAATGATTGTTTTGTCTAGTTAACTTGCATTACAGTTAGAGCACAGCAACGAGAAAAAAAAGAGGAGTTTTCCATTTGCATCTCTCATGAAACATTCAGTGTCGATCAATATGCACGCCGGGCAGTACTGTTTACTCTAAGGCCTGTTTTCATCATTATGACGCGATATTAGTTTTTTTTTTCTTTTTATTTTTTATTTTTTTTTAAATGTAACTTTTATGTAACTAAACGCGCGTTTGCAATGCATATGATGCGTATTTTTAGCAATGTTTATTACCTTCTTCTATCATTGTGCAGAGGTACACTTGTTTGTTGTCCCCAACCAATGGGATTCAAAGCAAAAGAATCTTTTTCAGTTTCTTTTTGTTCATCATCCTGGTCAGCTTCGTCAGAAGAAAAGCAAAAAGGAACGAGTTCGGGTAAACTTCTGGATTTATCTTCGTCGGGAGTATAGCAAACTATTCGATCGTATTCTTCTGGAGAAAAAGTTTCTAGCGGCTCAGTTTGGACGCTCTTGTCACATCCCTGACGCAAACGGAATTTCAGTGTAAAATTCGTAGGTTCTGGTGACGTAGACTCTTTTTCCTTATATTCCATGTACGGGGTTTCGTCATCCATGAGATATAGCATTCCTGAATTGGATCTGCGATACATGACCCGTTCCAACGAGTTGTTGACGGCAAAGGATGTGCCATCTACATAACCGTTTTTTATCGGACAAAAGTGAGTACGATCAGATTCCAGAAGATCTTCATCTGGCTCGAGAACTTTTACTTCCAGACTCATACGAGATGCGTTGCTAGCTCCTGTGGAAGGTTTCGAAGGAAACGAGGAACATGTTTGGCCGGCAGCATCGGCTTTCGAGTCAAAATAAAATAAAGATCCCGAAGGCAGGAAAGACCAATCTGTGCGGCGTTCTGCAACAATAGTGAAAATTTCCGTCAGAGAAAAAACAAATTTTTATAAAATCTATTTTTATATTACTTTATCACTTAAATAATCTACCTAACAACCTAGATTAATTTACTAACCTTGATTGTTTGCATTATCCTCGTTAAAATTAATATTGTATGGAATATGAGATGGTGACCCATTCGACTGCTGCTGGTTTAATGTATTATAACCGAAATTACGGTTATTATTGGATGGAGAAAACATCAAATGTGTTCTGCTGGGACCATCCATTGGCCACAGAGATTCAGAAGGAACGGAGAGCGATCCATATGTTGGAGCGGCCCATATAGAAGCTGTATTTTGCGCATTGTTTGAAGCCGGGCCCCAAATTACCTGTAAACTCTTGATCTTCGCCTCTAATTCCGCTAATTGATCGCGTAACTCTAATTCTCGCTCAAGCTCCATTGATTTAGCAAATCCAAAACTTTCCTTTTCTTCCGATGATTGCGATTCAATGTTCTAAAAAAAGAGCAACGATATATAAATTACTCGTCGTGTTAAAAAGATCATCATCATGTAAAAAAATATTATGATATATTATATTATATATTATATATCATATATATTATATATTATATATTATATATTATATATTATAATATTATTAAAAACTTACTACAACAGACATTTTGGTTTTTTTATTGCGAGATTTGGTATTTTTGGTATTGTGCAAGCTAATTCCGTTGTTCTTATTGTTGTTCTTGTTGGCCAAGTTTCGATCTTTCCGCTGAGAAAACTTTTTGATGGAAACAGATTGCAAAGCCGGAAATGCTGTGTAATATCTCAGAGCTTTGTCGCGAGGTGATAACTCTAAATTCGTTTTAGATTCCTTATTGAATTGTTCTTCTCTCTCGTTACACGAGTTTTTTCCATCCAAGTCTCTTACTTTCATGCACAGTTCATCAACTAGCGTCTCCACTCCGTATTTCTACAATTAAAACATATTATTTATTTATCTTAAAAGAATATTGTCAGAAGCATTTTAAATAATAAGTCGCGCAACTTCTAAATAAAAAAAATATATATATCTCGTTGTGACGCCGAATATCATGCGTTCGCTTTGAATGGACTTGAAGTCCATTTTTTGCTTTTTTAAGGGCCAGTTGTTCCACCTTCAGATGAAATATCTTATCCATTAGATAAATCACAGATATTTTATGAAGATGGAACAACCGCCCCTGAATGTAAAACAAAGATAGATTTAGTGAAGCGACTTAGCCAAAGCGATATTCCTTGTGTGCGTTCCTATGCGTTCATTATGGCCGCTCTCATGTCGAGCATATGATATTTTTTATACAACTTCTATCGCGTAATATCTTTCTTTTTTTCTAGAAATGTTCCAACAAAAATATTAAACATTGTAGTTCAATGATTAAGCGCTACATGAAAAATATATACTACAGGATTGCACGCCTTCAGAGAGTCTATTTTTATGTTCACTAAATAAATGTACAACAAAAATGAACGTAACTGTGACGAGAGCTTTTCTAACGGCTTCAAATCGCATCTAAATTCCGTATTATCGCGTTTTTAATCTCGCATGAAATTGCGAGTTTAAAAATGCTATGATTGTGAATGCATTTGTGTTAAAAACTACGCCATGTGTTTCCGATTCATAATTCATAATTCAATCGTCAAATGAAATCTCTTTCACAGATTAGATTTACAGCATCCATCGATTATTACTTATTATTTAGATAATTTTACATGTTACTTACGACTATGTAACTACGTTTGCGACGCTAAACGATAGCAATTTGTTAATGCTTCGTATCCACAAAGGTGAAAGAATAGTACTCGGAATGATGCTACAGCTAAGAATGCGCGAAGCAAACTGACGCAAAACTGAACGCTAACGTTACTTTCTGAAAGATCAAGAGAGGGCGAAAGCCTAATGTGTAGCATCTTTTGATTGGTTTTCCAACAACAGTAGTGATAGTAACAGTAATAGTAATAGTAGTTTCCAATAACAGTAGTAGTAGTTTTTCTATGCAATATTTATGGTAAGCTGTAGAGAGTGGAAAACCAACTACATCATCTCACATTGCTCTGTGGTTTTAATTGCATTCGAGTAATTCATAAATTCAATCAATGCGCGATTCTTCGTAAATCTAGATTCTTTTTTGCTAGCAGTTTCAATGATTATTTAGACATTTTGCTGTCTTCTAACAATTTACATTCATTCTTGTGAAAGTGATTAATGTGATACCGAAGCATTTGATACAAAAACAAGCGCAATTGCAAAGAATAAGTTTCCGATTAAGGCCCGAATTTATAGTCGTTTCTCAAATCTCAGATCTCATCTCATCTCTTCTCTCTCTCTCTCTCTCTCTCTCTCTCTCTCTCTCTCTCTTTCTCTCTCTTTCTTGAGATTGGAGATGAGATCTGACATTTGAGAAACGACTATGAATTCGGGCCTTAGTGTCGATTTATCGTATAAATACAAATATTCAGTGTAATACAAATATTAGCACTCACATGGGCTAAGTTTAACTTGCCGTTCGCTCGTGGGTGTTATCTATCTTTGTTCAATTTTCGCTGAAAAACAAGGATAAAATGATTCTATGAGAGTCGGGAACGGCAAGTGGAACTTATTCATGCTTAAGTGTTAAAGCCCGTCTACAACGAAGGTAGTAAGAGTAGAGCAAAGGTGTTTTTCAACTACGTATACAACTGAGTAATAGAGAGAAGCCATGAGAGTGGCTATGCATTGTAGTTTCTTATGACGATTTCAGCGACGGTTTTAGTGGCAAACCTACAAAAATGGATCTCAAAGCCCGTTCTACATGAAACGCAAGTTGCAGGTCTCAGTGGAATCGATCAATCACGTTGGTCGATTGACTGATTTGAAGACTACGCAACTAGTCACTTCCACGAGACCTGTAAGTTGCGTTTAATGTAGAACGGGCTTTGAGATTTACTTTTGTCGATTTGGCGCTAAAACCGTCTGAAACCGTCGTAAGAAACTACAATGGCCGAACAAGGTCTCACACTAGTAAACACTGTGTTAGAGCGTAAACAGACAGAACGTGGCAACGCGTTATGAGCAACGCGATAATTACTCAGCATTTTGATCTTATGGAAAAGCATCATATTTTCCATAAGAGCAAAATTCTGAGTGGCTATCGCGTTGTGCGTTGCCGCGTCCTGTCTGTTTGCGCCCTTATACAGTGTCGCGTAACTGGAAAGCATCCTAATCTGTTTTTCGGTGAAGTAACAACGGGAGTAACGAAAATGGGCAATTCTCATTTTGCACTGCCTACTGTTAGTCAATGAAAGACGCGTGATAATTACTTGCATAGACAAAAATGACACAGGCTGCGTTCCTAGTTACGCATATGCGCATTTATACGTAACGTACTATAAATGCGCACATATGCGTAACTAGGAACGCAGCCATAACTCCCTAAGAACCTTACTTCTAGAAGGTTCTTGGAGTTATGGCTTAGTATCTCTATACTTAAGGTTCTTAAGTATAGAGATACTGCCTACTTCCACTGTAGACAGCTCTTTAGTCCATCTTTGTTCCACATTCGAAGAGCATGTAAATGTCTAAAACGAACGTTCAAATTTGTGTTCCAATATCCACTGCCATTGGAAAAAATAGCACGTGACGCAAAGTATAGATTTTTAGGACTGGCAGTGAATATCGAAGAAACGTATCTTAAAACCACAATGTCACACAAAGCAGAATTTAAACTCACATCGTCAGCAGCACTTATTAGACATTGTATAACAGCTTGTCGTTGCTCCCTATTATCGCAGGTTAGCAACTTTGTTTTAGATCGGTCACATGAACGACATTCTGTGCTCTCGCCAAATGCCTCTACCGGAGGACTAAGGGCCGAGTCGGGGCAACGCAGGATACTCAGCACAAATCGCGAGTACGCCACTGGGTCAATACCCAAAGCGTCCAAGCGTGCTTCAAGCCACCTACGCAACTCCTCCTCGGCCCGCGATCCGAAGATCCCTTCTCCTCCTCCAGGAGACGCTGCTATCCCGATCAGATGCAAAGCCGGGTTCCTCATTCCCTCTTAATAGCTGTATTCTTAGACCAAGGAACTCTAACCAACTCCATTGCTTCCAGGGTGATCATCTTCTCTTCTACAACATCGTATGCAATAAATAAGTTTTATTGGTTAAAATATCTTATTATAAAGAAAATAATTAGGCTATTTATTATAAGATGATGTAGCTCCAATTAAAATTAAAGGCCAGTATTCATAGTTGGATCTATTTCTTTGGATGGTGTATCAGTAGTTTTATTGACTGCAGAGCATCTGAAGATAAACTTAAGACGATCTTAAATATAAGATTCGACTATAAACACAGGCCTACTTATAAACTTACCTATATATAGTAAGATATTATGATATATTTTATTATTGTCTGTTTCAGTAGTGCAATTTTATATAGAATCTCCACACACCACTACACACTTCAATTTTTCAATATTTTGTCTCAAATCTCTTCAAATTTCTTATGTTACTTAATTCTCCAATATTATTCTTTGTTTCTTACAGTTTTGGTTATGTTGTATGAGAATTAATTCTTGTGCATGTAGGTGGTGGATATATCATTGAAGTGAGGCTGGCAGGTCTCAGTGAAGGACAACAAGTATAGTTTCCTTCCCATTTTGACACTGAAAATCGGAAAATAAATAAGAACAAATTTCTTATTACTTATCAGTCTTATTTCTATGTAATCTTATACTCTCTTATTTCTATGTTAAATAATGTTATATAATATTATTTATAAATATGATTCCTCTACTTTATGTATTGTCTAGTTTTTGATTAACTTTAGAGATATATTCTTTATTTATTGCAGATGTATACGCAGACAAACCAGAAAAAAATCAAAAACTATTTTATTTTTATATATGCAGATGTCACATCTGCATGCGTATATAAAGAAAACAGTTTTATAACTCGAGGAGGAACTATGAATATCATCTTCCAAGAACTATTATCATTCTACAAGGATATCATTCTACAAGGACTATATCAACTTACTGAGATAAGTAATATATAAGTATATATTTTATATAAGCATGTATGTTATTTATCTTTTAGAATATTGTTGTACCAACTAAACTAAACTAAAAGCAGTAGTGATATTAAAGTGGTTAAATTAAAAAAAATGTCATTTCTAATATATAAAAATAACTTTTATTGTATATGAAATGAGAATGACAAATTTCATCTACAAGAACATCGTGTCAGTAACACTAAAAAACAGCGTAAAGTACTTAACACATTGACTGCCAACTACGAGATAACTCATAGTTTGCGTTATTGCCTAGGACGCCAACTACGAGATAATTCCCAAGATCTTTTTTTCAAAAAACACATTCTATATGCTTTTTGATGATTACTATGTACTATAATTAGAGTTTTTAATAATATAATATGATTAAATTAAATTGGCTATGATTAAATTGGCTTTTTACACCGAAATCCTGAAAAGTACCATGGCAGTCAACGTGTTAATGAATTGTAAAATACAACATGTGTATTTTGTGTACTTTTAAATATTAGAGCAATTGCATTATTATGTATTGTAAATTCTATAATTATTATTTACAGACAATTAAAAAGCACGAACTAGAAAAATAACAGGGCCATCATTGCTACTATATAGAAATAAATTCTTGGTTTGTAAAATAACAGACAAATTTTGTCATGACAAAAACGGGTAAATGAAGAAAAATGTTGAGAAAGAGAGATCAGAGGCAGAGCACAAAAGGTTCAAGAAAATCGTGCAAGACACACCACGCACGTACAAAGTAGACACATTGTAATCGCGACGTTACACACCATTGTAATCGCGTCAAAGAGACATGTTATCTATAGATACGCGCGTGTGTGCAACTAAAACGTAATATACATGAGTATTACGTATTATTCACGACGATGTATAAAACGCAATTGCAAGCGAGTCTACATGCACGAGCTGTTGGCAAAGAAAATTTTGTGGATCGTATAAATTCAAATAACCTTGCAGGATTGCACTATGTATAGTCTTGCCTGAGTCATAGTCGGTTCAGCCCGCGACAAAAGTGCGTACTCGCGACGGGTGTTACGAAAGCTTGCTCACGGCAATATGATCTGCATCCGTGACGCAGAAATGTACTAGTTTGAGCAGGCACATCCTAAGGATATAAAAGAATATTCAAAATGTTTTATTTACCTGCATGCCTCTAGAGATGATTTTCACCCCGGCCCTCTTCTACACACCCCACTGAGTAAAAAACATGGCGTGTTATTAATTTAAACCTGTGTTTAAAGAGTAATACATACATACATGTTGCTGTTGTATACAGGATAGGTTTTGGCGCAGTTTCAACTCTGTAAAGGTAGACCTCTAGTCGAAGTCTCGCAACTATGTTCACTGAGAACCATCCTATTGGGTGCTTCCCCTAACTACGTACA